>VNWX01001202.1:0-16177 GCA_009869905.1 Ceratophysella communis
AAACAGTTGACTACGAAACAGTCATCAGAAGATTCAGAGTCCGAGGATGATGTCCCGCTTCCTGTTCAAAAGTCTAAATCTAAAAAAAAAACTGCGAAAAAGGTGATTGACTCACACTTAATTGACCAACTGAACTGATTTTACGATCACCTGTATGACCTTGTTTCTGCGTTACCAGGCCCAGGCGGATGTAGCAGTGACTCCTCCCGCTGACCCAGTAGAAGCGGAGGCAGTGTTAGAGAAAGAACCGGAAGTTGTAAAAGAAAAAAATCCCGTAACTTCACGGGCATCTAAGAACAAGAAGAAGCTCAACAAGAAGCAGGTATTTTGTAATCTGCATTTATTCTTACATATTATTTGTAATTTTAATTAGTTAGTTGGAATTATTGATGTTGAATCTCAAAGGTTTTATTACCGTAGGCATTTATTACCGTAGACATTTATTACCGTAGTGGACGTCATACAGATGAGCGGGATCTGTAGTGTTAACATGGGAAATTTCACTAACGCTCATCTCAGGCGTACGCTGTTGTCAGGCTTACGCTAATCTTAAGTAAATTCTGCCATGCCATGTGGCAACACTAAAACTACGAGAGAATATGACTCGAGAACTTACATTGATGCATGCGAATTTGCCTAAAAAATTCACTCGAAAACCTTAAAATAAAACAGTGTTTAAAAACACCAAGCCAGGGAATTTTCACAACGGAATATTTTAAGATCATTTACGTGGCCACGCCCAACTAATAATAAAACGGTTAATTCATAAAGGAGTTAAGGTGTTACCTGTACATATATCATGTAATTGAAAGATTGTCAGGCTGGATGTTCCGCTGAATTGGGCCTTTGTGTGGAAAGGTAAATTTTGATATCTTAAAATTTTCTGTTGTGATTATTTTAGTTTCGAGGGCGTACACGGAGGTTATTTTGTGTTTTATAACTGATGTAGTTACGGCTGATGTAATTAAACGAACTATAGTTAACGGCTTGCTCGGACTGATTTATGATTGTAGCAGGAGTTCGAGAACGAGTTGGAGAGTCTGGAGCAAGAAGGACGCGGTTTGCGTGAGTTAGGCGGGGTAGAGGAAGAGCTAGACGATTTACCAGTAAAATCCAAAGACAAGAAGAAGACAAGAAAGAAGGATCAAAGTCAACAGTTGACTACTAAACAGTTATCAGAAGATTCTGAGTCCGAGGATGATGTCCCGCTTCCTGTTCAAAAATCTAAATCTAAAAAAAAAGCAGCGAAAAAGGTGATTGACTCACACTTAATTGACCAACTGAACTGATTTTACGATCATATGACCTTGTTTCTGCGTTACCAGGCGGATGTAGCAGTGACTCCTCCCGCTGACCCAGTAGAAGCGGAGGCGGTGTTGGAGCAAGAACCGGAAGTTGTGCCGCCTCAGGTTGAGGCAGCTAAAGGGATACTTAAAGTATCCAGCACCCCGTACCCTGTGGATCCTCCAGTTGAAATCGTAGAAGAAGTTGATTCAGACTCGGAACGCGCTGCGCCGACCGTAACGTTTGTTGAGAAGAAGAAGGAGCTGAGTCACAAGGAGAAGAAGAAACTGAAAAAAGACGTGCGTGCGAATATCATCCTAATTCATAATCATAGAAATAGAACTAATCTAATTTACTCTATTACTTATTACAGCTCGAATACGAAAAGCAGCTGGAGACTGCGACGAAAAAGGGTGGACAGGGTCACAGTGAGCTGGGAGATAATTTCACCGTGTCTCAAGTCGAAAAGAACGTGGACGATGCTGCGATCGACATCAAAATAGAGCGGTTTAACATTGCGGCCAAGGGAAAGGATCTTTTCGTCAATGCAGATCTCCTAATTGCGGCGGGCCGCCACTACGGGCTTGTTGGACCGAATGGGTAAATACTTCTTACATACTCCCTTACCATTGACCATTGACCGTGTTGCTATAGACTGGTAGCTTCGGTGGATTAAGTCAACGCCAGCTCTGGTAACTGATTGTTGAAATCATATATTTTGTCTTACTAGTCATGGAAAGACGACGCTGTTGCGGCACTTGGCTTCAGGAGCTCTAAAAATTCCTGGATCAATAGATGTACTCTACTGCGAACAGGAAGTGGTACCTGAAGAGATTTCAGCTGTAGAAGTTGTGCTAAAAGCAGATGTGAAACGAACAGCTCTACTGAAGGAGTGTAAAGAACTGGAGGCTGGCACTGAGACGGAAAGCAATCCAGCCAAACAGGCTCTACTTTTGGATAGACTAAAAGAAGTTTATGATGAGCTGAAGGCAATCAAGGCGGATGCCGCCGAACCTAAAGCCCGCCGGCTGCTTGTTGGTCTTGGATTCACCAAAGAAATGATGGAGAGACCGACCAAGAGTTTGTCCGGAGGTTGGCGAATGCGTGTTGAGCTAGCAAGAGCCCTCTTCCTCGAACCCACACTCTTACTACTCGACGAACCGACGAACCATCTTGATCTTAACGCGGTTATTTGGCTCGACAAGTGAGTTCATTGATTTAAACTTATTGCGCTTCTGGTCCGACATCTAATACAGTCATTGTAGTGCTTGTGTGACTAAAACTATTCCTTTGCAAATCAATTGCAGCTACTTGCAGGGATGGAAGAAGACATTACTCATAGTATCGCACGACCAGGGTTTCCTGGACAACGTATGCACGGATATCATTCATTTGGACATGTTCAAATTGCACTACTACCGAGGCAACTACTCCATGTTCCGCCGGATGCATGTTCAGAAGCGTGCAGAGCAAGTGAAGGAGTATGAGAAACAGGAGAAGCGGATAAAAGAACTGAAACGGAGTGGGGCTTCTAAGAAACAAGCAGAAACGAAGCAGAAACAGACGCTGCAGCAGAAGAAGGGACGAAAGGGTGGGGCGAAGGACGACGACGAGGAAACATCGGTAGCTACTCAAAATCTTCTGCTACGTCCGAAAGATTATGTGGTCAAGTTTAGTTTTCCCGAGCCGCCACCCCTCCAACCGCCAATCCTTGGTCTTCACAATGTTTCCTTCAAGTACGCCTCAGCCAAAGAAAGCATTTTTGAAAATATCGAGTTTGGAATCGATATGGATACACGAATAGCTATTGTCGGACCTAATGGAGTGGGGAAGTCAACCTTCCTCAATCTCCTTACTGGAGTTCTGGAGCCAACAACTGGCGAGTGGAGAAAGAATCACAGGCTGGTAAGGCGATGTTCTTGTACTGCTATAAATAATCATTTCGGATTCAGTGAAGTCTTTAGGTAAGTCGAATTCTGTCATATCACAGAGAATCGGCAAGTTTGACCAACATTCGGGTGAGCATTTGACAGCAGAGGAGAGCCCAGTCGAGTACATAATCCGACTCTACGACTTGCCTTATGAGAAGGTCAGTCGCACTTTCTTATGTCCTGAAAAGTCCTCATGAGCACTTAATTTGATTCTGTATTTTTATCAGGCGAGAAAGGAATTAGGTTCGTTCGGTCTTCCGGGATACGCCCACACTATTAAGATGAAGGATCTGTCCGGTGGACAAAAGGCACGAGTAGCACTGGCAGAGCTAGAAGCTCAACGCCCCTGATGTTCTAATTCTCGTGAGTATCTTAGTAGTTACCGATGAAGTTAAATAAGCCAGTACACATATACTATTCTTCTCTTATAGGACGAACCTACTAACAACCTGGACATGGAGTCTATCGAAGCACTGACCGATGCAATCAACGAGTTTAAGGGTGGTGTAATCATCGTTTCTCACGACGAGCGTCTTATTCGTGAGACCAACTGCCAGCTTTGGGTAGTGGAAGACAAGACGATAGCTGAGATCGACGGAGACTTTGATGATTACAGAAAGGAGCTTCTCGATTCACTCGGCGAGCAGATCAATACAAATCCTTCCGCAGCGGCGAACCTTGCAGTTGGAGTGTCTGCGAAGTAGGTGATTCAATTGTGTCGCTGCTGGAAGAAGGCGAATCTTGCAGTTGGAGTGTCTGCGAAGTAGGTGATTCAATTGTGTCGCTGCTGGAAGACAGCAACCATTGTTTGAAGTGTCTCCACCATTGAAATGCCTTCAATGCCATGCCGGCATGGGATAAATTGAAACCTTAGGTACGTGTATATCTATACTATCTGTACTAGAAATACATTGAATTTAAGAAGATTTGAGATATGCTTATCGGTGATTTGGTTATGCTCTGAATTAATAAATGTTTTGTCAGTAATTGTTAAAGCAAGAATTAGAGATTAGAGCTAGGAACAGTTTCAATTTATTGTCAACGTCAACAACAGATCATAAATATAACGAAAAAGTCGAGGGGAAGAAGTATCGAAATCCTATTAACCCGGATATCCGCCAGCACCAGATAGTCCACCTAGAAACATAAGTTAATTCAGTTATTTGTAGTGCATTGTTAGGATTACGCACAGCTGCAGAACTTGTTGATGGTGTGCTTAAGCCGCGGCACCTCAACTAGCTTCGTACTACGTACGCGTCGTGGGTTGAAAGCTGATATAAATGCAACTGGGTTTTCTGATTGCCAATCTAAAGTATATTTAAGTACCTGCTGCCACTACTGATGATCCGTGTCCGATTCCTCCATACCCGGCTCCGCGATAATAAGATCCAGAGTATCCACTCTTGCCGTATCCTCCGCCCAAACCTCCAGCCCCGGCATAGCCACCTAAACCTCCGGCGTAACCACCCAAACCTCCGGCGTAACCTCCCAATCCTCCGGCTCCGGCGTAGCCGCCCGAGTATGCTCCATATCCCAACCCACCGTAGCCTGCTCCCAAACCGGGATAGCCACCTCCTAGTCCTCCATAGCCTGGGCCAAATGCTCCATATCCAGCCCCAATTCCGCCGTAGGCTGGTCCCACTCCGTATCCCCCAACTCCTCCGTATCCAAGTCCACCGTAGCCTAGTCCAGCTCCAGCGTATCCAAGTCCACCATATCCGAGCCCACCATACCCACCATATCCTGGTCCTCCGTAATAGCCGTACCCAGGTCCAATAACACCCAAACCTCCGGCGTAACCTCCCAATCCTCCGGCTCCGGCGTAGCCGCCCGAGTATGCTCCATATCCCAACCCACCGTAGCCTGCTCCCAAACCGGGATAACCAGCTCCTAGTCCACCATAGCCCGGACCAAATGCTCCATATCCAGTCCCAATTCCGCCGTAGGCTGGTCCGACTCCGTAGCCCCCAACTCCTCCGTATCCAAGTCCACCGTAGCCTAGTCCAGCTCCAGCGTATCCAAGTCCACCATATCCGAGCCCACCATACCCACCATATCCTGGTCCTCCGTAATAGCCGTAGCCAGGTCCAATACCGCCGTAGCCTCCAGCAAGGGGTCCTAGTCCTGCCCCGCCGTATCCAATGCCAGGTGCTCCGTAGCCAGCGCCAGCATAAGCGCCGCTCAAGACACCAGCAGCAGGATCTGAGTCAGTGCTCGTATTTCTTAATCGAAGGAAGAGGTCCGACAGGAGAGGTTGTAATCGTTTGAGAACCCTGGGTCAAAACCGGCTTCGGTTGTTGAGCTCCGCTATAGCGAGACTGTGAATTCGAAGAGCTTTGGTGGGAATGTGTTTGCGCGGAGCTCTGTGCTTGGGGCTGAGGCTGGTAAGCCCGAGTTTGCGATAGCGAGTGTGGCTGGTACACCTGTGACTGCTGTATGTGGTGTGTATGCTTGTGTGGCTGCTGCTCGGTGTAGTGGTAATGGTAGGCTTCGGGAGCTTCACCTTCCACTGCTCCGACGTCCACGAAACTTCCGACTAACCCCAAAACAAATAGCCCCAGCTAAAAAAAAACGAAATTTGCTGACAAATTTCAAGAATTTTCAATCCGATAAGGCTTAAGTAATACTTACGAAATGGAGCTTCATCTTGTCCGATATGTGATACTGGATACTGAATAAGCGTCTCTGTTCTGCTTCCTGTTCTCAGGAGTAGGTCTCACCGCGATCAGGGTTTTCTTTCGTCTGATAATGTGAATATCAAGGGCGAAGGGTTTTATAAAGTTAGTGGTCGCCCAACCGAGCACCAAGGTGAGGGTCAGGCCGACTGACTCAGGTGCCATAATGTAATGGTGATATGAAGTCGATGGTCAGCAGTGCCAAGACTAAACTGGTAAAGTTAATAGTAAGATGCACTATGTACCACTGCTGCAGAAACAAGCGTTTTCCCCGTTTTTTTGCTCTGCTTCTAATTACAATGCTTATTTCCTAAATGATCTGCAGTATTATGACTCGTTTTTGCTTCTGTTCTGCGTGTGAACTTCTTGGGTCATCGTGACTGCAGTAGAGAAATTATGAATTTATGACAATGAGAGATCGCCAGCTCTTCCCAATCAAAATGACAGAACTCTTCTCTCATTCCGGTTAGGTCACTTCGAGCCAGTCAGGCAGTCGTACTCTTAAAAGCTTCACCATTGGGATTTGACGTTTGATCTGCACTCAGGCAGGACTTTCACTTTCCAATTACAACGGCATTTAACAACATTGTAGTATCGAAGGCAAGGGTTACATACATCTCACAAACCAGATGCTTTACAGAAGCTGGCTGAATGCCTTGCCATTTTTGTAAGGTTAGGGGCATAGAATCGAACTCCTGAACATGAGCATTGCGAGTAATTCAAGGAAATTCCGTACTCTCACTCTCGCTTTCTTTTGCCACGCATATAACCTGTAGTAAATAATTGGACTTAAGGTCAAAGAGGGCCAACGTCCAACTACTGTCAAAAGCTTCACCATTGGGATTTGACGTTTGATCTGCACTCAGGCAGGACTTTCACTTTCCAATTACAACGGCATTAAACAACATTGTAGTATAGTAGTATCGAAGGCAAGGGTTACATACATCTCACAAACCAGATGCATTACAGAAGCTGGCTGAATGCCTTGTCATTTTAGTAAGGTTAGGGGCATAGAATCGAACTCCTGAACATTAGCATTGCTAGTAATTCAAGGAAATTCCGTACTCTCACTCTCGCTTTCTTTTGCCACGCATATAACCTGTACTAAATTGAACTTAAGGTCAAGGAGGGCCAACGTCCAACTACTGTCTGCCTTAGTATTACATGTCACAGTTTGGCTGCTAAATATCGGAAACTTCACATGATTACGTCTTGAGTATTTTCAGTAAGAATAGATATAACTCATTAAATGCATCATATCTACACAGAAACAGTGATTGCCGACAAGTATCCCACCCTGTTGATGATTGAAAACGACTCACTTCTCATCTCAAGGACTTATAGTTCGCAAAACAATGCATAATATTTATTCCAAAATATCAAATACAATCATAGAGTATCATAATGCATGTACATATATAGGAAATCAGTTCGGTTAGGGTTAGACCGCTGCTCTGTTAGTGAAACCGGAGAAGCGACATAATGGCGACGATGCACGTGAGTAGATGACTTTGGTGGAAAAATACACGAGTCGTGCCTGCTCTCTTGACGTTGACAGAAATACATGCTCCACTGGGGTGCTCAAAGTATTTTTCTTTACATCGACAGACTTTCGTGGCATGCATGAGCATGTAACGGACCATCGCCTGTCGGACGCCATTCATGTTGAGCGGATAGCCGATTAACTTCATTATGGCCCGACCCGTGGTCAAGTTATCGAGAGCGGGGATGTTGTAGCATTCCGCGTTTTCCCGACATTGGTATAATTTTGGATCAACCTTGAGCAGTGAAACATCGACCAAATTTTCTGTCACAATTGGGCGGTACTCACACGGCGTCCCCACTTTTGCCCGGCATATCGTTTTCAATTGATCTGGATCGTTTTTCACTTTGAGTTCAATGGCCAAGTCAGGATTACAGCGACAGACCCAGTGCTTTGATACCTGCAATTCATCCGATACGTTCAGCACGTTGTAGTACGTTGGCTTTGGCAATTCTTTCTCGTCCTCTAGTTCCGCTGCTGTTTTCTTGTACTTGGACTCCGTGTCGGGCATGTTCCTGCAGCTCAGCAGCAAGTTCGGGTCACAAAAGCCGCTCATGTGCATCATTTCGTCCACATATTTTTCCGTCAATAAATCGTCCCAGAGCTCAGCAGGGAGAATTGAAGCGGAAAAGCAGTTGCGTCCTTTGGGACACAACAACTCTTTGTTTTCAACATCACTGAATCACAAGATTAGCAAGATTAAAGGCACTATGTTTTATGTTGCTACTGTTGCATTGAAGCTGACTTGTGTATGGAATGAAAAGTACTTACACATGTCTCTCCCGACTCACGATTTGAATAACCTGATCGATCAGTAATGAATATCGAAATTTCTTAGATCCAAGTTTCCATCATTAAATCGAGCTGAAGCGTGAAGCGCTATTAGGTATATATTTTCTGAATCTTAGTCAAACCTGAGCATCCAGAGCTTGGAACGGACTGCATTTCTGGTTGTGCTTTAGGAGGGTCAGCTTCCCTTGTCCCTTAGAAGGGTCACAGTTTAGGAGCAAGCCGACAATTGCGGTGACCAGGATGGAATACCAATTGAATGACATGGCTGTTCCTTGGAAAAGCGCAAAGCCTGACTCTTGAAGAACAGTGCAAAGCAATGTCGTAATATCGGAAGAAACAGTTACTCGATATTCTCGAAAACGCAAAAGTTATAAATTTTATGATTTGAAGTCCATGCTTGGGTCAATCCTTCACTTTTCGAAGTTTGATTTAAAAACAAGTATATACGTTCCCATTCCCATGCATCTGCCTGGTGTCTGGACAACACTGACCGCTAACCTGCGATCTGTGTCACTGGTCTGCTATAAGATCGACGACAGGCATTCGAATTCTTAGGTTAAATCAACCAACAAAACGGACATAACATTTTATTTCCAAATTCCAAATACTATTTCACTAAATTTGATATCTGTTAAATAGTTGAAAGTAAATGAGCTGAGATTAAGAGTGCAGAAAGAAAATCGGATATTCGCCCGTGTAGCGACACCGTGGACGAAGGCTTCTTGCCCGTCGTACATTGACCCTTTAAGTCGTGAAAGTAGCCCTCTTCGCAAATGCAGACTGCGACCACAAACTTCTCCATAGTGCGGACCCAGGCGGTTCGAAAGTGTGGCAAGGTGAATGCAGCCCCTGTGGCTTCCTTGATTCTTTCGCCCACAGTTTTCCCCTTGGAATAGCCCAATGGTTTGCAGACTGAATGGTTGCCGCATTTAAAATTGGCTTTAAACGGAAGCGTCGTGGTCCNGATTCTTTCGCCCACAGTTTTCCCCTTGGAATAGCCCAATGGTTTGCAGACTGAATGGTTGCCGCATTTAAAATTGGCTTTAAACGGAAGCGTCGTGGTCCCGGCGGGAAAGGCAAAATCACAGGGATGCCCGTATTTCGCCTCACACGGGTAACTTTTACTCTTCTTGTCCCAGACTTGGGTTGAAATGGCGTTATTGCAGCGACAGACCTGTATCGTGTCCAACAGGCTTTCATCAAATTTATTGAGCAAATTCGAAAGCATTATGGATACCATATATGGCTACCTTCGTTTTTGTTCCTTCCGGTGTGGAGCCTGTGGCGTCCTGAACCAAAACACTTTCACAGAACAAGAGTTTGTTGGGGTCGCAGAACTTGACCTGTTGGAACAGTTCCGAGACATATACTTCGTCCATTTCTTTCGTCCAGCTGGCATGGCTGATTACACTTGCGGACGTCCCTCCAAGGATCCTGCACATTTGAAAAATCGAATGAAGCATTTAGTTTGCAGAGTCTTATTGAGATTCCTGGCAAAAATCCTTACGCCTTGAAACGTATATCGGAGTTAACAACGTTGATGGCCTGGGTGTCAATTTCTGTAAGCGGATTGCACTGTTCGTCGTAGGCAACAATATTACCAGTCTTTACGGGCGCAACAGCCATTATGAGCAGAAGCAGAAGGCAGATCAAGCTTATCGGCAAACTCATTCTCGAAAACTGCAGAATAGTCAGTAAAAATATTTACGTGTAAGGAGATATTCTTTTGAAGCAGGAATAACGAACAGAGATATTGAAGTTCAAATCGCGATTCGCGATCAGTGTTGTCTCTGTGGATCCCTTGTTCACTGACACCCTGACAACAATCGCAACAGGTCGAGGGTCGAGACCTAAATTGAATGATGAGCATATTGAACGCCATGCGCTCGCGTTCAATACTCTGAGGTCGTGCCAGGTTGAAGTACGGCGGAAAATAGAAACTTCTGACAATTAAAAACCCATCGATGCACTACGAAACAGCCGTATTTTAGCATAAATTTTGAATTAAAAAAAACACATAAGCATGAGAGATTGGAGAATACATTTTTATTGCGTCAATATGTACTTAATTATTCGTTGTTTCAAGCAAGAAGGACTATTTTTCGTTTAGAAGAAAGCAGGTAACTTGAGCGCTACGCAAACAATCTGGAGAAGCATGTTCATGCTGGATATGAGGTCAACAGACGGGATATCCGCTGGATGATTAGACGTGTTTGACATAAAGTGCGGCGAGGGAGGCATGGGAATGAATGTGGGCAAGATGGAGTCGCTCTGCTTTAACGAATTGGTTTACAATATGGAGTTGAGGCAGTGCCCGCAAAGCCTCAATCAAGAACGTGACAGGGATGACCGGACGTATGTCTAGGTAATGTTCCAAGAACGGCTTGGGCACGTGTGAAGTCTTGATGCTCTTGATTTCCTTCCGCGTTACGTCCCACTCGTTCTGGATCTTGCCGAAGGTCGTTGAATTGAGACGAATATTTCTAATGGTGCCTTGCACGCGCTCCGCGCTGATAGAGAAGCGTGTATTGTTGAACAGCACGAATTCCGTTTCATCGGTGTAGCTGTGGAAAGGCTCGTATTTTCCATGTTTATAGCGATAATTGTGCTCGAGCGGATTAATGACATAGATGGAGAAGGACAAAACGGTGGCCAGGCTTCCAATGAGGAACAACAAAAATGTAGCCACGAACCAGGGCTGAATGCCGTTCATTTTCCGCTAGCAAAAACAGTTTAATTATGAATATCTTATTCAGTCTAAATGTCTTGTCCGATTGATAAGTGGACAAACGTACCCGCTTAATGGAGATGAGCAGTAGAGCTTCAAGACCTATACTCACGATGCCCACGACGAGGGAGATGATGCCGAAAGCGAGCGAGGAATCACCTATTGGACAATACGAAACTACTGTTAAAACTATACTGTGTCGTTAAGGGCTATGTGATGTGAATGTGCTAGTTTTACCAGGGTATTCGCCAAGGTGGGTTTCCCTAAGCTCATATATCACGACGCCAATTCGAACCACCTGACAAATCTATGAACAACAAAACAGGTTTAATAAGTGGTTGTATATTGTGTATTTTATCAGAATCCCAATGCAAAAATTGAAGCTTTACAATTATGAACGCTGAGATGAGCTTAATGGCCGCTTTGTAGCGGGCAGGATCAGGCTCCGCAAATCTGAATCGGAAGAACCTCCACCGACACATCTTCGGGTTTACTTAATTATAGGTAAGATTTAGTTCTTAAGCAAACGCCCTTTCCTAATTGCGTGTCTCAGAAACTTGTATTGCGGATTGCAATATAGGAAAGCAGAAAAGTAGCGGATGATGCTAGTTCTGAAAGTTATTTTCCTTCAACAACTCCGAAACTACCCAGCACTAAATGCGGTTTTCCGCTTCCGATTCGATATATCTACTTCGAACGAGTCAAGCTCTAGCTGGACTCCTACTCCTAGCGTAATAGAATATAGCATAGCGTGCTACGGGAACAGGAGTAGAGCGGAGTTCACGTTTCGATTGATTCCCGAAATAGAGTGGGAACATGCTGGGCATGTGCATGGTTGTAAACCAGCAGAAACTTGAGAAATGCAATATCTCCTTAGATGAGGTAAATCAGGGATCTCTTTTAGCGATGAACCAGGAATGAATGATGTGACTACAAGGCTCGTAATTGACTCATTTTATTCATTTACTCAAGAGTCTACTGACATGACGCCAGCAGCGATGATCGCTTTACAATTGGACTCTACTGACCAAGCCGTGGTGCGTCCGCTGGCCAGAGTCCTGCCTAGATTAGCTTAGCTAGATATAGGTTGGTAGGAGTATATATACCGCTCGCTCAACTTGGAGCAACGCTACTCCGGAATGTACAATTAAGGAGTTCTATAGTAGCCGAAGGCTAACCTCCATAATCAATTAAAAACTGAACAATGAATACAATATGATCATCATTGCTCATCTAAGTTAAGGTTACGTAACAGCAGGATCCATTTTGTGATCCCGGATCAGAATGAACTAAAAGATGTCCGGGTGTGACCCTCCATTTCTTGTATCTTGTATCACTTGGCTCGATGGGGTTACGGGTTCTATTGTCAGCAGCCGGGGTAGCAGAGTAACATTGTTCTCAGTCTAAACAAAATAAACAAATAAAGCAAAAACGATAAGACAAAAACAACAATTAAACGACAGGCGCGGTGACTGGAAAAGTTGAGGCTGAGTTAAAGTTCAGTGGTGTTAGTGGGGCGAGTTGTCTTTGGTGAGCTGAGTGGGGGAAGGTGGAAAGTGGAAGACGCGCTTCCTCAGAGGCTCTGGCGTGAAGAAGAACGGGTTGTTGAAGTACCTTCTTGTGGGCGGCTGGGCCTGTGGACCCTCTGGGGAGGGACTTGAGTTGGCTAACGACAGGGACGTCGTTGGGGAAGGGCTCGTGAGCAAACCTCCGCTGCTACTGCTTCCCAGACCACTGCTACTTGTCGGCGTCGGTGTTCGTAATCCATCTGATCCCATTCTGCTCAGCCTAATTAAAACCAGTTGCAAATTGCTAAGTTTACAAATATATTTCGCCGTTACGACTACCGTGTACTTCCAACTCCTGGTTGCTTACCTTGGTGGTGGATCCGGAGGGAGCGGATGCAGTGGAGACGGGGTGGCCGGGGAAGCTGCAGGTCGTCCAAGTGCGAAGACGGGGTCCGAGTTGAGCCGGTCGAAGTTAGATCGAAGCCGATGCGTATTTGGCGAGAAACCGGGCGACTGGATGAAGATATCTGCTGGGGAGAGTCGTCCCGAGCCTGGGGAAGGCGTGATAGGGGAAGGTGTCGGCGTGCCGGTTGAGCCGAGGCGATTCGAAGAAACAGAGCCAGAGCTACGCATAGTACGACCCGAGTTGCGACCGATCGCCTGAAACGAGGAGGCGCTTTTCGAGGGTGGCAGTTTCCGTGCAGCGAAAACGACTTCATACCAGGTAGCCATGTTAAGCCGGTTCGCTTCGCTTTTGATGATAAACTCATGCGCGAGGAGCTGACGGTACTTGGGCCGCTCAGCGTAGTTCTTGATCAGGCAGTCGTTGACGAAGGAGCGAAAGGCTGGCGAGAATAGGGAAGAAGGTGGCAGAGTGGGCGGATCGTCGCCGAGAATCCGGGTCATGACTTCAAAGTCGTTGGCACAGTGGGTATACGGGTAGCTACCAGTTGCAAGCTCGACAAGCGTGATGCCGAGACTCCAGACGTCCGCCCGTATGTCATAGACTGGGTTAGAAGGGTTTGGTGGGTTGATGCGCTCTGGGGCCATGTAACCCGTACAACCAGCTCCTCGTGTCTGAGCCTTGGAATCAATTAGTTGACCGGAGATACCGAAATCACACAGTTTTACGTTTCCTCTTTCATCGATAAGGATATTGGAAGGCTTGACGTCCCGGTGGATAACCCCATGGTGTTCCTTCAAGTAATGCAGCGCCTTCACTGTTGCCACGCTCACTTTCCCGATTACGTTCTCGGGAAGTGGCTCTTTGACTTGCTTCAGCAGCTTGTCCATGCACGTGGCCATGAGCTCCATGCAAATCCACACGTCGGAGTGAGTAATGAAACACCCCAGACATCTGACAATAAAAGGACAGTCGTGTGACTTGAGCACCACTTCCAGGTCCATAATTATCCGTTTGTTCTCCTCCGGATTTCCTGATCGACGCATTTGCTATTCATATAATCACATATAGTCAGATACTACCGGCCATACTATTTCAGAGGTCAATGATTTTAGACCTAAGTGCCGTAAGTAAACGGTAAACCTCACCTTGACCGCCATGATTTGCCCAGTTGTTTTGTGTTTCATTTTAACGACATGCCCGCACGTTCCATTTCCCAGCTCTCCGAGTGACTCAAGATCGTCAATGGATGTAACATAAGTCTACAAATTAAAATTCAGAAACTATTATTAAGTACCTACAGCATCCCTGGCTTCATATAGTAAAATTAAGATTTAGCGAACACCACTCGTACGACAGAATTCAACAACACACTGAAACAAAACGCTCACCGATCCGTTGAAGTGTATTTTCCCGGTTCTCGCCATTATCTGGTTGAACTTGGAATCAGTATCGGCAGTTTGAAGTGCTCTCAGTCTCGTACCCGTTGTCGGCTCGATGTTTAGGTTCAGGTTCTTCTTCCTTGAAGCTCCCTCAAAGTTCACTGAAAACAGAATACGAAAAGACTATGTTATCGACTGACCGGAAGCGGACAGACGAAAGCATGGACACATCATAATGGTTGGCCTGAAGATCTTCCGGCCTTCGGTAAAATTACAAGTTTTTAGTAACCACCTCATTGCAAAGCATTGTTCAGATGGTTACTATAAAGTTTTTACCTACTAAAAAGTGGTTATTATTAAGGATTTTAATTTTACTTGAGAAGAACCATCGCATCGGCAGCATAGGCCTAATAATCGGCCGATTTTCAAGAGTCATTTATTTTAGTAACTACCTGCATCCTGTTTAGCATGGAGGTGCTTACTACTAACTTACACCTTTACCAATGACCAAAGTCAAAATTCCAACATCTTCAGGTCAACCGCAGTTATGGCAGGTTTGAAGTCATACGTTGTAAGTACTACGTGACCTAACTACGAATTAGGAGCTAATACAATTGGCCATGGAATATTGTAGAATTTTTGTGGCTTACATGTGGGTCGACTGGGTGGTGGTGGACGTGAGGTTGCTCCCGGTGGAGGCCACTCGAGGGCCATGGTTCTTCTCCAGTCACCTGATTTCCTGTCCACTCAATATTTTTCAGTCTCCGCTGCTCTTCTGTCCGTTCTGTCTGCCGTGGTCGCTGGCTGGACCCGATCAGGTGACTCGCAAGCTCTGGACCACACAAGTTCCAATTCCCAGTTGAGCTCCGGAAGTGCTGGAGAAGTGAGCGTGGGCGGCGAATCGCCTTGTGGCCTCCAGGACACGGGCAACAACGGGGTCGATCCGAGTGAGTGAAAGTAGCAAACGCAAAGTGCTGCTCACGGGGAGGAGCACTCGAGTCTCTCAACCTTCCTGTTTTGCTCTTCTTTCTAATGCATAAAAAATACATTCTCTACAGGGTGACACCAAACGCTTTTCACTTCTTAAGTACAAAACAAATTTGTCTATTTTTAGATTTTTAGTTGGGGATTGTGCATTGTTCTTGAGCGTTCACAGGGGCGATGCCAGGTCTGGCCCGGCCCTGGCTATTTTACCTTAAAAAGGCCCTCAAAAACAAATTTTCTTGTATGATACAAAACCGTTTGTGATATTACAAAACGAAGTAATATTAGTAAACATTCATTGAAATGCTTACATTTAGTTCGATTTAAACGACAAATTCAAGCATTTAACGGGAGTCAGGAAGATTCTGAGAGCAATATCAGTGTTCGGAAAGTAGGTTGATGGATAATTGTTCTGTAGTACATTCAAAATATCCATTCCAGTGGGTCAGAATTTCGAATTTTGTTTTCATAATTTCAGTTTTTACGGTATCTGATTGATCAAGCAAATCGCAAATCTAATTTATCGTCCCACAAACCCAAACAATTCCACGATCTTTCTGAGCTAATCAAATCTGGACTTAACTTATAAAAATCGCCCTGCTAACTTGGAAGTTTTCGCATCTTCCTCAGCTTTCAGCTTTCGGTGCTGTGATCCAGATTTTCCCTTTGTTTTTAATACCGGTTGGAGACCTTCAGGTTCATCTTTTCGACCCATATTTTCAATTGATTTTCAACAGTTAACACTGACATTAAGTAACCACGAATAACACGAATTCTGTCCCTATGGCCAGCTAAATACGATGCGCGTGATGTTAGAACAGCAGTAAAATGATCCCAATGTTGTATTTAATCAGATACAAGAAAGAGCGCATGCTGGTTCTCTAACTTCTTGACTTTCAGAAAATGAATGAATACATACCATGTACATTTTAGAGTTATGCTTCTTG
>VNWX01001203.1:0-16172 GCA_009869905.1 Ceratophysella communis
CTAAACGTAGCATAAGAAAAGAGGAAAGTAAATATGTTTCAGTGTTTTACATTTGGAAAATGCAAAGGAGATGATTATTCTGAATAGATTCAACGTCAATTGCAGGCAGACTGGAAAAGCTGAACTTGTTAGTGTCGGTTAAACATTTTTTAAAAAAGTTGGCTAGAAATATTATAGCAACATTGGACGTGAAACTTCCACCTACGACTGAAATATTCCTAGTTTATAGTTGAATAATTTTTCAACCCTTGTGTGCTATTTTTTAATTGGCAGACGTAATTTTATGCGCATTGTTGCAAAAGATCTGGCTTAGAATTATACAAGAACTTAATTGTAGAATACTCAATGCCCTTCAGAATTCCGTGCAGCAATGTCAAGTTATTTAAATTTATTTAAATTTAACTGAATATTTTAAATTGAGTGTCACGAAATGATTGCTAGTTTAATAATGCATTGAGGCTGTATTTAAAAATTTACTGTTAAAACGAGTAAAAGTCAATTACATAGCACAGCTCGCAGTCCACGTGTAGCTCGTGGTGTATCATTTAGACGCTGTTATTTACTTAAACGTTAAAATTGGAACTTGTTAGGAACTCGCAAATACATTTTCAAAAGGGACTTCAGTTGAGCCTAACAAGTACAAAATTTTAATATTTCAAATTCGATTCGTATGTTGTCTAAATTACTAATTCAAACTAACAAGCAGTGGGTGTATTTTGTGGCTGCAATTCGGTATTGCGACGAAGTTGATGCCTCAAAGGACACTAGTATTCGCTGATGATGCAACAAAAAAATTAAGCCTGACCCGATTTTGAGAATTGAATGCATTAGAAAATTTTGATATCCATATTATTTCTATCAAACTAATCCGTAGCATATGTGTAGTTTATTCAAGGGTGCATAATTCTGGTGCGAACTCTCACTTCTGGGTTAGCAATGGAATAAATTAATTATTATTCATTTTCACGACAATTGAAAAAATATTTCCGATGCGCGGTTTCGGGCTAGATATTCGGTACTAAATATTACCTTACTGGACGTTTAATCGCCAACCAAAATCAAACACATTTTAATTTGAAATTCAACATGATGTATTTAACTATTTATGTATTTGTAATTAGAGCTTAAGTTAAAGTAGGCTCATCAAACCCTGGAATGACGTAAGCCACCTTATTACTTGCTCCCAAAAATAATTTTAAGTGGTATAAATAATAATATGAGGGAACCAGTGATCAGATCACGGTTCGCAAACTGCAGCAAAACCTCCTGCGCTGCATACTGTAGCACGATTTTCCGGGTCGCATACTGTAGCAGCGCTGTAAAATATAGGACGCCTCGTAACGCGCCGTAATCCTGGTAGCATTCAAAAGGTATTTCGCTTACAATTAGGAAACAGATTTTAAGCTCCAAATTTGACCCAGGGTAATATTTGAATCCTTGTAATTTACCTAACCCAGCACTTAACCTACCCTGAGAATAATATACCCCGCCAGACTTTTTTTTAACCTAACCGAACAAAATTTATAGGGATCAATTGGAATCTAAATAGCTCTAAATACTACCAGCATTACAGCGTGTTACCAGACGCCCTGTATATTACAGCGCTGCTACAGTATGCGACCCTGAAAATCGTGCTACAGTATGCGACCCGGAAAATCGTGCTACAGTACGCGACCCGGAAAATCGTGCTACAGTATTCGGCCCCGGAAATGTTGCTACAGTGTGCAAACCTTGATCTCCAGGCCGCAAAGTGTATGAGTATCTAATTTTTACTAATATCCGTATACGATTGTAGAACCATCGTTTGAAACGCCGAGCCACAGTTGCACGTAAGAATTGCAGCAACATTTGAGGTGTTTAGTCGAAAAATTACTCCCTTTGATCGCCTACACAGACAGACACGATTTCAGCCATTAGAGTAATTTCATTGTTATTGATATATTTATTGATATAATAAGAGGTTTCTCCTGTGTTTCAAATCGGAGACAAACGACTTCATGGGGGCTTTTCAGGGATTTAACGTGATGGTGAAGTGTACAAGGAAAGAGAGTGGAATCCTAACAAGGGCCAACAAGGGAGAAAGCTCGATTGTGGAGACAGTCCGCGTAGATCCGCCCCTTATAAAGCAAACTGGGTGGAGACAGGTCGGAACTCAAGCCAATAGGGGTGAAAAGTATGCATTGGTTACGTGAATTCAGCAGAATTCGGCTCCCGTCGTGTTAGAGGTTCATATCAAAGATTACGGGTTTATATATTTCACGAAAATTCCCTTCTGAAGATCCTCAATGTCTTCTATTTTGTTACAATTTAAAGTAAGCTATGATCATGAGCGTTATTGAGACCCATCATAAGGAAATATCTACTCCGAATCGTTTCGTACAGCGTTCACTACGTGCCTACTTAAGGCTGTCTTGCAAAATTTATTTCAATATATTTAGGAGCAGGTATTTCGTATGTTCGATATCGAGCACAGCGGGTTGAACACGGACACACACGGGTTGAAACAAAATCAGGAAGGCGGTCACGGAGCCGAAAGCCCGTTTGCCGAAAATCGTAAAAATTCAAGGCCTTGATTTTTTACCTATTTGCCGAATAAAGAGGATTTTTTCGGAAATTTGCTTAGTGTTTTCTGTTTTGTAGCGTTTTTACTGGCATTTGGGTAAGGGTTACAAGGAAGGTGGCGTGTAACGAATAACGTCTGCTCGATTGTGACGAGCCTGGGCTTGCTGACTACAATTAACAGTTCATTCGTTGTAAGAAAAGAATTCCTGGGGTGGTTCAGGCAAACGCAGGCTGCCAACAGTACAAAGTTGATACAAGCAATTGTTTTGATCCTTCTAACCCGCCGCCGTCGAGATCGAGAACCGAGACCCTGGATGGGTGCCAGTAAAAACTCGTTAGAAAGTTGGCATCATGCTTTTCCTCACCCTCTTTCTACATGAAGCCCGAACTCAGGCCATTAAAATAAAAAATCCATCTGCTTTCCCCTTCTGTCTCCAGGGACTCTCGACGGAATTACAAATCAAAACACAGCCAGCCTCACAATATATTCCTTTTCCCATTCCCTCAACGCTAAGAACATTCTTGATATCATCATACTTTTAATGCAGTCGGAGAGAGCTCAAATCTTAATCAAAATACTGATTTTAATTAGTATTTACTTATCCGTGAGCTGCAGTCGACGAATTAGTATAATCATATTTTTAATTAAATTTATTACTTTAGTAGTTAATCAAACACTGAAAACTGCACTGCTATGATAATAATAAATAGATAGCAGCCGGCCGACAAAATAATTAACATGTCAAGCCATGGTATCATTAACTTGAAATGGAAGTGCTAAAAACGTGTTGCCTCTTTTTTCTAAGAAGCCCCATCGAGCAAAATGAGCTGTCAAGTTTGGAATGATAACAAACGCCTTTCAGCCTTTATAGCGAGGTACAAATAAATTCTCATTAACGCTATCACTGAAGGAATTCGTGCGTAGGTACACCTATATGACAGTTTGATATTACGAGGGCATCTTTTAAAATATTTTAAGGTTGTACTTCAGGAATGAAGTTTGGTAAATACCTTGTTATGCTAGGATATAAACGAATTATTTCCAGGTTAAATCTACGATAATATACATTGCACGCATGATTGATTTGAATTTGAGCGATGTACCTCGCAGGACAGTTATTCCTATTGATAATCAAGGCGAGATATTCGTTTAAATTTTTCAAATTTTCCTTTAAATCGAATCAAAGTAATTTTAATTTAGAAGTGGCGATTGAACGAGATGAAAAATAAAATTTAGAGTTAATATATTTTTATCCAATAAAAGGTAATCTCGTGGGTCACCTCCCGTCTTTGTTTATTCATCTAAGGTATCGCAAGGTCAGGAAGCATTTATTTTTTATCCAGTTAGGCTTTAAGATTCGAACAGAGCGATGATATGTCTCTGTTTCTTCATGTCAACATTGCGGTTCGATCCAAAATTCAGCCTTGTAACATAGCCGTAACAGTTAATTCTAGGCCAAGTCAAAGCAATCAAGCCATATTGCCTGAATTATGTACTTCCCGGTCAATTCTGTAGACATTTGAGTTTTACTAAACAATTCATCGGTTTGTCAATATTCGTGAAGGTGAAATACCCAGCTTGATTTCGTATGCGTCAATTCATCCTTCGGCTTTGTGCAGCGATATATATTTTAAAGTCGATTCCAATAATCTAATTATCTAAATTATATCATCACTTCCAGCCAGCTTCATAACTTCATTATTTGACAACTCAATTATGAGAAGGAGTCCAAGCGCGGCGAAGAATAGAGGCATTAGGCGTATATACATAAACACCGAGTTTGACAGGCTAATTATTTTCTTCACCCTTCCAGCTGCGAGCTGAAGGTTGGAATGATGTTTGATGTTATTTTCCGGGGTGAGTAAATGGCTTAGTTCATTGTTGTTGCAATGATTACAGGGCTGAGTAGCCCTTGCCTTCAAATGGCCCTCGGCAGGGTCTCTATTTTCAAAGGGACTCTATCTCGTCTCGCTCGACGCACCTAGCCGTTCGTAATTATATAACCAGAAAACGCATTGAGCTTGGAAGTAGGGAAGCATTCCACTACAAACTACAAATTATTGTTGAGCCTTACGAAAGAGGTACTTAAATGGAACATTTTTTGTTCATTGTTCATTGATATAATGATTAAATAATACGCAGGAACTTGATAATGAGTTCTCGATGGAATTATTACGTATACCAGCGAGCTTGGTGTACACTACATATACGGCGTGACTAGGTTTAGAAAATCCTATTTAATGTTTAATTATCTAGTGTTTAAATTTTGAAATTATGAACCTCAAAGCTCCGGAATTTAAAGGTAATCCTAGGCTATGGATTTTGAGCCCATTATTTCGGAATTTTTTGTACTTTAATCTCGTTCGGGACTGTTAAATGCGGTAAACGCAATTTCATGAGTATCAATATTTGCAAAACATGACTTACCGCCACACGTGACTCCTTCAGATTAAGCCTTAATGCTAGAGCTTCTCTCATGAATACATCCGGATAATGACTTGATTGAAAGGCTCGTTCTAATTCTTCTAATTGCCATGAACTGAAATTTGTACGTGATCGACGACGGGAGCTTGAGGACTTCTCACCGCCGCAATCAGAATCATCAGCCTGACCACAGGCATTTGGTGAGCCTTGCGGTGTGTAACATGTTTCTGAATCATTGCAATGAGTATTTCTTTGGATCAGATCATCTTCTGAATCGGACAGAACAGGAGAGCCAGGAACTGTTTTTTAAATTAAAAAATATAGGTGGCATTAATTACAATTGACGTTGAAGCATATATTCACGAGATTTCCTTACATGATTTCGCATATCAATGAAGTTTTTTAAATTAAGGTTTACCATTCATACTTTTGCTGATGTAAAAATCTTGTATTGTATCTGTATTGCCTAATATTGATTTTTTCGTTAAATTAACGCGTCTAAGGTGATATGCTCTAAAAGTTATTCAACTTATATAGTACAATAATATTTGCTGTATTTGAAATAATTCAAGTCCATGCTAAACTAAAAGCCAAAGCCCAGGGGCTATTCTTGTAACTTTTGGACAAAATTAATGCTTTGAAAATTTGAAACCCAGGGCGATTATTTGGGTAACCCGGTATATATCTGCCGCTGAAATGAAACCACTTATTTGACAGCGCTGATTGCAAGACTTCGCCTGGAGTTAAAAGCGACAAGTTTGCTCATATAATAACTGATTAATGGGACATTTTCTAGACACGTTAAACGTTTACAGGGTTCGATAATAATTTTTGCCAGTCAATCAAAACGAAAAAGTACGATACGTGTTACGAATCACGCAATAATAGCTACGACCCTTAGTTGCGATTTAAAGTAGACAAGAATGCAAAACTGTGAGCCGTTATTTAATTTATGTAAATAGACCCTATCAAATAAAAGCATGCATTGCAAGTCTTTTAATTGATATAAATTTAGTATGAGACTTGCTACTAGCAGTAAAACGTATCCGGGAATTCACGTAAACTTATACAGTTTATTACAGTATATTTTAAATATTTATTTCAGGTTTTCCTCAAGCTTCAACACATTTTAAGCTGTAAATGTAGCTCTATAACTTTTCCAAGTGGAGTAAATTTTGATAAAAATATTCTTTTTAGAATTAATGTCATCTGGTTGCGAGCGCAGTTGACCCTGGGATCTCCAGCTTCAGTATATCTTTTGTTTCGTTATTTTACTGATCGAATCATGAGCCTGATTAAAAACAATGTTCCACCAACCTCTTCTGGAATTACATCCACTTCGGTTGCTATAATAATCCGGCCTTCCTGCCCTTGAGCCACTGGAGCCTAAAGGCGTACTAGAATGTTGTAATACTTTTGGTTGAAACTTAACTGCACTTAACAGTAAGGGACTAGGATCGGTATTATTACTAAAATAGAACGGTAATAGTGGCAGCGGTCGGGCTGGATTTATACGCAACAAGCAGTCACGAAGGGAATTCGAGGTATCCATCATTAGAACAGATTTTGCAGCACAGGGTAACCACTTCACCGGGTTTAGATATATTAGAACAATAGCTTCAATTCAGTGAAAATGCATTCTGACGGTAACTGGAGTCTCATTTCTCGCTCAACACGACCGAATACAAGCCAATAAAGCTGCGATTGGATTGAAATATTTTCGAAATAATGTTCATGGCAGAACAAATGCACAACAGGACTGAGTTATTAATTTTTATGACTTGAAATTAGGTGCAGCGTAATTGGTAATTGCTAATTTGGTAACCACGAAGTCGTTGGAACAGCAAAGTTGTTAGCATGTAGGAAACAATTTACTCAAACCACATACGCCTTAAAAACAATTTTCACTTTGTGTTTTAGTTAAATTGAATTGTTGGTAGTGTTGAATGCGAGTAGAGACTGATTGTTTTTCGAGTAAATTAATTTCTGCGTACACCCAAACGCCCAAACCTTCGTTACATGGTAACAAGGGTAGGCAAACACCCAACCTCAAGCGGAGCATGCTCAAATGATATCCGATGTGCAGGGTAGTTCAGAAACCAGAAACTTCGCAGCATCCCTTGAATATGAAAGATTAAACAATGTTAAGAAGATCTCAGCTCGACAAAAATTATTCATAATTTTTAATAATCCGAACTTAATGTCCAGAAACCTTGAATTTTTTTCTTACACTAGTTCAATTTAATTGGTTTGATTTTAGCTGAGCTTTTTTTTTAAAAAGCAAACTGGGAGCTAGAACTTTAGAATCTGATGGATATCCGACTAATGGACTAACTACAAACTGAAGTAGCTTAGACGCCAGTAGTAGTGTTTTGACAAAGCGTAAGATCTTAGTAGTAGTAAGAAGTTCGAAAACTGGGTTAAAGTAAACTCATGGAAACGATTGTAGCCTCCCAGCGTAGCCTCCCATGCCATGTTGCCTTCAATTTTCAATTGTCGCCTCCTAGATTTTGTAAATTTGGAAAGGGACAATATGCGTTTACCATATAGAAAGGGAGGTGACAATGTACTTCATGCGCAAGGAAGGCGACAGTGCCACTAATAACAATAAGCATGGTTTGCACCGCCGGAAGACGACAATCGGTTCAATGGGTTTACTTCAACCGAAAACTGAACATGCGTTTGCGAGAAATTTTGCAAATCGTAAATCATTTGCCGCCATAGCATGAAGCAAAATTTCCTATTAAGTTTAACTTTAATCATGCTACGTCCGCCTCACTCAAAATTGAAGGGTTAAATTAAATACAATAAATTTTAGCGCTTTAAATCTCCAGGTCATTTCAGCTTCAATTTCACACAGTCAGCGTCGGATTCCGGAGCATGCGGTTCAATTTATTAGTTCAGAAAATTATTATCTAAAGAGTAAAAATACGAATCCTTCCGAAACAATCCGCGCTAACTATTCTTGACATTTTTTCAATTTTTGTAATTTTTTTGGGAAAAATATTGAAATTTGATGATGATATTTGTAACGCAAACATTGATCTTGTATTTTACAAGCTACTAATAATGTTATGACATGTTGAGCGACCCTGTACACAACAAAAAGAGCATCAAATTTACCCAGTATTCACTCGAGCAAAAGAACCCCGATCCCAAGACCAGTTTTTTCCCCAGAAGCATTGCCCCGTGAAGTTTCTGATGATATCCTCATTGGCTCAATTTAGATAGGAAACTCAACCCAGGTTTTACACAATAAGGCGGAGTTTTCGGGTCCCGAATGACCCTCCTTCCTTTATATACTCCAAACTACATATTTCGAAGTTACAAATGCCCTGTTTCGATTGTCTGAACTTGAGCCACAAGCCCTCGGCACACTGATGAGCTCTAATTCCCTATATGAAATCGGGAACCCTCCCGGCATATATAATTATCCCCCCACCATACACTAAAAGTAAATTACTCAATTTTTTGATCTAGTTATCTGTTATTTGTCTATTCCCGTAGATATACAATTATTAACTTCAATTATTCACTTTGTTTTCTCTTTATTATAGGTTCAGGCCATGGGGTAATTTAACGTGAATTTTTATTAGCTCTATCTATCTAATAGTCAACCCTTGGATTTGGGAAACAGGTAACGCTTCGCTTATCACATGTTCATTTAAATTATTCCGTCGAGGACACGAAGAAGGGTTCACGAAGATCAAAATTTCTCGTATAAAAGAGTCAATATAAACTGTGCAAATTCACCCAATTTTCTGAATCATGTGAAAATCGAGTATATCTGCTATCTGCTGTGGAAATTGGACCCTATAGAATTAGAACTTCAATTGCAACTAATATACTAAATCTATCATTTCCGTATCTAGAAATCAGTCTAGTGTGAGGAAAAAGACTTTGCAGCGTTTAGAAATGGAAATTATTTGTAGTTTAGTTTAGGTTGATACATTCATCTCTCAATTTGTGTAGAAATTAGTTTATCAGGTTTACACTTCGAGTTAATTAGATTACTTTTCCAGAGGAAAATTCTGCAAGCAAAGAAAACGAGTTCATCATTTTACGCTTTTACGGCAAACAGATGAATAAATCATTTGATAATACTTTAACCTGAATTTTCATGCTGGTTTGCTTGAAATATGTATAAACAGTTCTAGAATAGATTGTTTTTAAATAGTAGGCATTTTAAAAAATTCTGCTAATTCTATAAAGCTTACTTATCGTTAGTCTTTCATTTTTCCAATTCATTGCTATGTAATTCTAGCTGGTTATACTTACTTAAGTGATGGCCTTAAGGGGTATTACAAGAGCTTTTTTTTATACTAGAAACGCTGGTAATTGTTTACAAATCTAGCGACCAATACTAATTACAAATAAAATGTTTTTCCTCTGTAATTATTATTTGTACAGTAAGCCAGCTAATTATTTTAGCATTAGTTTTCAGCAGACGCTGAATATGAGCTGATAGCTGAAGTTGATAAGTACAACCCACTTAATTTTGGCTAAGTGTTTTGGAGGTAAAAGCGTCTCCCCATCGTCCTTTAAATTTTCGTCTGGCGTGGCGTCCGTCTAATTTTGTACTTTATGTCCCATAATTATTCCTAAGGCATCGCACGCCCCAAATAACTCCAATATATTTAGTTAGGCTTGCACAGTACATCCTGGCCATGGCTATAGTGTGATCCAGGTCCAGGCACCCGTTCTCACCTAAATTCAGGACACCTACTAAATTTTATTAGCTTACCAAAACAACATCTGGAGCCGGATACGTGAAAACTAGAAACATAATCTTAAATTTGCGAGTTATGAAATGCTTAGTATAGCACTAATATTTCAAAATTATATTTAAGTATCGATATATATTTTATCATGCAGATAAAAGTCCTGCAAATGATATAAAGTTACGACCCGTATAAGATGCTGATGCAATCCGAATGGGAAGAATTTGGTAAATCTGTCGAATGAAGTGATGCCGAAATTTTTATAATGTCTATATCCAATTTCAAAAATATTGATATTCTGCAGTGATTCAAATACATTGAATATTGTATTTTGAATATTTAAGTGGATATGCAATATAAGTTAAGGCAAATACGCAGTACGCAGCAGAGAGTTTTATTTAATTAAATATTTGCTAAAATTAAAGTACGAATAATTTTAACCAAATCTCTTACAACATTTCCGTCATTGTCTATGTTTAATGGTCATCTACATAATTCTATTGATTAGAATATTAGTAGTTGTTATTGATCTAAATCATGTTGTATGTAGCGGTGCTTTGCTTGGTATTAAGATTTAGTAAAATAGGTTATCATATTAGGAAACATGACCTGGAGCCTAATCATCAATCACTCATCCTCACACTTACCCATTATCCTGTCTGACAACTCAATTATTACAAAGAAGGGGGTTGAAGTCAAGAGCCGACGGCGTACAAAAAGAAATATAAACAATTCCTCTTTGGAGCGAGTTTATAGAACAAACTATTACCTCGACTTCCAGCACGAAATGTAGCTTTAATGAGGTTCCATTACGAAATCAAAATTAGGGCACTCTGCTTATTTCCATGTTTACTAACGATCGAAAGCTTTTTTGTTTTACTTGATTATCCATGCCCATTATTGTTCCCCTGTGAAAATTTACTTTGAATTAAATTGGACATAAATTGACTGAAAATTGAAATAGACATGCATTCTCAATATTCTGAAGATCAATGGTAACTATTTCAGAAAATAGTACAAATTCTCCGCAAGTTTCGTTTTGGTTCCTATTCTGCAATTAAACTTCCAAAATGTTTGAAGGTTTGAGAGATTGCTAAGTAAGATATGTAACCAGAATGGAGGATAAAAACGTTATGTAAGATTTTCATGCAACTCAAATCAAACTATGCTGTGTTTTGTTGCAACGCGTCTGACACGAAAACCCTAGTAATACAGCCTTAATATTTTCCTATTTTCCTATCCGCCCTCACTCCCTCGAGCCTCGACTTGAAATTGGATTTCCTCCCTCTCTTGATTCTTGATCACAGAACGTGTGTTGGGCCTTTTTACGAGTCCCCTGAGACATCGGGAACTTTTATTTTGTCATCTGTTTGTAGTTATTAGTAGGCGTTTGATTTAAATAAATTAGGAGAATATGATGATTTCGAAAGTAAATAGAGTTTCCATTAAATATACATGTGCAATGTGAGGCAAGTACTATATTAAAATGAACTTAATTCCAATCATACAGCACCGGAGATAAGATCGGGCTTAAAATCTTGCCGTGCATCCTAATTTTTAGGTCATTCGTCTGTTTTTGAGGTCAGTATTACGGCATTTTACCTTTGCAATTAAATTATGGTACATAATAGAGCAAGCATTAGCATTTAAAATTATGAAAATCAAGAAGCGTATTCCTCAAACAGCACAGCGAAGTTAGTGTTGTCATAAATACCGAGCTCTAGCTCTGTACTCCGTGTTGCACTCTGGTCAAAGGACCCATTGAATCTAATTTCTAATTATGGTTTGAAAATATCAAGGGACATTGGGAAATGCGGACCTTCTGTTAGAAATAATCCAAACTAACCCCTCACTCAATCTTGATTCTCACCCAGGAAAATCTCGTTATGGTTTTAGTAGTCTCTGGAGTAAGAGACACACGGACAGGGACGGAGAAAGCAGTAGGCATGTGCGACGAGGGTAGGGGTGAAACACATAGTTAAGTTAAGCCTGGTGTTTTATATACTTACTGGGTTTTCAACTGGCTCTAAAGCCCTCCGTTTATTGAGCTGAATTGGCTGAAAGTCACGGACTTACTTGGCTTGTGCCCGGCATAGGCACATATATACGGTACACATTTATGGTGGGTTTGGAGAATATTAGCGGATTTGATACAGCTTTATAATAGGGTAATTGGGATGTGCGGGCGTGTGCCGGCGTGCGATAATTTGAACTTGACGATAGGGGTTCATGCTCGGCATCGTTCTGTCTCATTACTGCGAAATTGAAAGCAAATTAAAGAATTGGACTCGGGGCATTCATTTATGCGTTATATTTTATTCAGAAAGTCCTTTTTTTAGCTGGGCTAAGATTTGCGCTACAAATGAGTTACGCTGATCAGGAATATGCTCATCGAAAGCATAATTCGAGCATTTCGGTCTGATTATAATTCAAACTAGAGTACCTAAATCCTTTTTACCTCGAAAATATAGATTGAATTTTTTTTTCAAGTAATTTTTAGTACAAACGCAATTTATTTGTGAATAGATAAAAGTTCAAAAATGCGCCAAAAATAGGCATCTCATATTATAATTCAGGACATTTCAGAAGCGTTATTTATTAACTGTTTTAATACCAGTTACTTGAATTAACGGAACTTTAAGATAAAATATACTTAAAATAAAGCTTCAGCCGAAATTTTTTCGTTTCTCAATTATCATCAATCATTTAAACACCAGCTATTATTATCCTCTGACATCTCAATTTACAACTGAAAGGGGTTCGACCGACGGGCGGCCGGTAGACAATGGAAAGCCAACACATTACAAGAATTCAGTGTTTTTTTTGTGTGTATACGGACGGAGGAGAGAAGTAAACGAGTTTGACAAGTTAATTAATGTTATTCACACAATGGAAATAGAATTCAAAGTTTGAAATAATTAACTTACTGTAACAAGAAGCCAGTTTTTATCGAAATAACTGCATCGAATTGAAATTGGTCTTTTAGCAGTGTTCTACGAGCTCGACCAATGGTATGAATATTTTAGTATTTTAATTTAGCTAAAATACTTGGAATTTTCTAAATTAGTGAAAACACCAGCTATTATTATCCTCTGACATCTCAATTTACAACTGAAAGGGGTTCGACCGACGGGCGGCCGGTAAACAATGGAAAGCCAACACATTACAAGAATTCAGCTTTTTTTTGTGTGAATACGGACGGAGGAGAGAAGTAAACGAGTTTTGACAAGTTAATTAATGTTATTCACACAATGAAAATAGAATTTGAAGTTTGAAATAATTAACTTATTGTAACAAGAAGTAAGTTTAGATCGAAAATAACTGATACGAAGCACAATTTGACATTTCGCAGGGATCAGAGTTTTTTTAAGTTCGAAAAATTGCGTTAATATTTTATTATTTTCATTTCGCTAAAATGCTTCAAATTTTTTAAAACTTGGTCCTAACATTTGATTTTTCGGAACATTTTTGGCTTTGTCTCTACAAGCTTTTACCGCACCTTTTAACTAAGCAATTTCGTGCTGGACAGGTAATGAAAATGAACGATAAGGTGTTATTGCTTGAACATTGAAGTCCGCTTTAGCAGTGGGAGCTGAGATTATTAAACTATCCGGCATCCGCCGTGTAGAACACAAAAAAATCATTAATCATTCTCACACTTTCCTTTATTGCCTTAACGCAGACAACTCAATTATTTTCGTGAGCTCTCTTCAACCCAAAATGGGCTCCAGCCGACAAATGGACTAAACTCGAATAAACACTTCTTTTTATATCCTTTCCAAAAGACTTTTTGACAGGTTAATTAGCTTTGAGTCCTTTTTTGTGCTCAAATCTTTAATGATGTGCTTGCCTTTATATATAGACTTCTCGTGAATCTCGTGATGCAAGCGGTGTGAAATTCTCAGGTACAATAACCGCCTTTGTACGCATACTTTAAGGGCCCGTAACTTGGAGACCCTTAACTTTGCAGATCTAATAACATGCAGTTTTTCATACTTTGACCCAATGTATTTAATAGTACAAGTCTCAAACCCAAACGTTTGACGCACCTGAAGTACTTCCCTTGTTAGTACAATTTGTTTTACATTCATTCAATAGCTAAATAACCTTTGTTGACTCGGAATACGGGAGGTTTAAATATGGGCACCTTTCAGAGCCCTTGGAATATTTGTATTGTAATCAGAGTTCAAAATGGCACAATAGGGAATTAACACTCGGTTCAATAATCCTTCCAGCTAATACCCGATTTTCGGTTTGTGCTTAGCAAATCTTGTTGTGCACTTACAAGTCTCTGGAGGGAGAGAGGGGAGGGTTTGGAATACGGTCGAACGCTCTCTGATCTCTTGCGTTATGCAAGGGCAAATGCAACCGCAGATGAGTGGAACAGAAACAATTACCCTAAACCTGTTTATATAATAATATGTACGTAGTATATTTCCGAGTGAAGAAGCCTATTTTATGTCGATTCTCGAAATCAATAAAATTACCGGAAGTGTGCAGCATGGGGTTTTCCCGGTTTCTATTTTTGCAAAAATAGGTAGGTAAAAAAAAAGCTGTGGATTTTTGTGAAGAACAATTATTTTTGCAAGTAAGGGTAGCATTTTTGCCAAAACAGGCTTCCTGTTGAAATTTAAAAAAACATTTGTTCAAACGCGCTGATGTCCGCAAATGCAATGGCCCTAGCCATGAGCCCGGCTTAAATAAACCGTCTGCTTTCTAATCCAAACTAACCCCTCTCAATCTTGATTCTCGCTCACAAAATCTCGTTATCGTATTAGTAGTCTCTGGAGTGAGGGACAGGGACATTTTAGTAGGTTCTCGAGGGACTTATGAAGCAGGGAACACGAGAATGACGCTTGACGCTCCGCACCGTATTGATTTTTAGGGGACTCGAGAATTAAGCTTCATTGGCGAGAATAGTCAGACAGCTTTTGGCCTTCCTATCTCACCGAACGAACGACGAAACCCACGGCTCGTTTTCTGGAACGGCTGCAGTAAAAGGCCGTCTAGCAGTAAGGAATTGAAAAGGATGAAAACGGGAATTCCTATTTTCTGACGCTCAGTTGATAGATAGTGCTGGGGAGCAGGTTTGGAAGAATTGGATAATACCATTTTAAACAAAATACATATGTAATACGCGAGTAAAATATTGAAATAGTTAATACCAGGACAACTCTGTGAATTTTTGAATACAAGTCCCGTACGATGTGCACTCTAATTGTATTTGTAGTAACGCATTTTGCGTCGTTCTACGGGCTTGTTTTTCCTAAATTAGGCCAGTCTGTAAATCTATCTCAAATCTGAGTAATCCTGGATCGTTTAGTTAGTCGTAATGTACTCCAAAGGTCGCATTATTATTAAATGTAGAAGATATGTACCAGATTAAATACTATAGATTCAACCATCAATGTATTTATTTGTTTCCTGGAATATTTCTACCCATTTTCTGACGTCAATAGCCCACTCCACGCTCTATCAATTAATAATCGCGATAACGCGAGGCAATTTTTCCATAAAAAACATGTGAAGTCTCTTGAGATTGTGAGCTTTTGCTCATTCCAATATTTCGCAGTGTCAAANGACCGCTGCTAAAAATTCCTAGAAATCAAGATAGGATTGTGCCACATTTTGTAATCTGATTCATGATTCAGCATTTACTACTTAAACCGAAGCCGGTAAGAACTGGAAATATGAAATACACAAATGCCACTTGAGATGCTGTATCAATGTTATACAATAAGCCGACTGGAGCAATGAGATTATGTAAAAGTATCAAGAGCATTCCAGTATTCTATCACTTTAAGATTGATGCCCTGATACCCTTTGGATTTAATTAATTAAAGCCATATCACGCCGGCTCCACGCTACCGACACTTGAGATGCTGTATCAATGTTATACAATAAGCCAACTGGAGCAATGAGATTATGTAAAAATATCAAGAGCATTCCAGTATTCTATCACTTTAAGATTGATGCCCTGATACCCTTTGGATTTAATTAATTAAAGCCATATCACGCCGGCTCCACGCTACCGCACTTGTAATCCAATTGACTTAGCTGCAGGATCTAGTTTTTGTATAAAAAGGATGATTTTAGGTCATAGATTCTAACTTTTCACTTGCGGCTTGGAAATCGCCCAAGTTGCTAAAATTATTTTAATAAATACGGAATTAAATATTCGAAAATGAAAAATTTTATTATTTGCTTAGCGGCTATGCTGCTCTTTGCTGCGCCTAGTGCGTTGGCGATTTTGTCCGACGAGCAAATTACAGCAATTAAAGATATTATTGAAACTAAATTCATGGGAGAGCAAGGCGTTCCAGGTATGTCCATTTCCGTGGTACAAGGTGACACTTTCGAGCAGATCTACGCTACGGGGTACGGCTTTAGCAATATTGCCGAGAATATCCCTTCTACCAATGAAACTCTTTTCGGAATCGGATCTTTATCGAAAGTAAGTGTAT
>VNWX01001204.1:0-16165 GCA_009869905.1 Ceratophysella communis
TGGATCTTACAATGAATCCAAGAACGCTGTGTTGACGCCAAGATTCCATGGACAATTTTTCAATCCCAATATAGGCACAAGAGCATGTTTTGAATGCGTGTGCGGTCAGGACGGAAATGGTTCTGAAGAGGTAAGATTTTAAATTCATTGTCTAAAATGATCGTTTTAATATCTGATTTCGGACGATCTGTCACATGGTAAACTTCTTTACATCAACAGATTGCTACATGTGTCACGTGTGCAACTTCACAGCATCTCAGTTGTGTTGGATTACCCGGTGTGAAGAATATGAAGAAAGTTTTGAAGTCCTATTTATGCCCTCATTGCACAGCAGCTTCTGTAAGTTCCCTATATGCTTTTCGTCGTGCTCCATTTCAACATTGAATTCGATTTGATATGATTCTATCCTGCATAAAGTCCCCTGCCTTGCCTGATCAGTTTCGTGTTTGACTGAATTGTGATCATTTTGTTTTTAGCCTCCCTTGGATGCGAAATCTACGTTGATTATAACGCCTGGCACAATTTCTCATCAATGGATTAATGAAATTCAGCGTCACGTGCAGGATAAACATTTGTCGATTCTTCTTTACAAGTTAGTGGTCTGTTCGTACCCTAATAAGTTCCGCTTTATAGTATGAGCATTGGTGGTATTTCTTTAATCTGTGTTGAAATGTGTTACTCACAGAGGGGTTTCAAAACATGGGTATATTCCTCCCGCGAAATTGGCTGAATTTGACATCGTTATCACAACATATGCAGTATTGTCTAAAGAAATTGACTATGTAAACTTGCCACATACAAACACTATCGAGAGTAGAAGGTAAGATTAAGGCTTATATATTTTTATTTTTGCCCCAGTATCACGTTTTCAGTACCTGAAGAATCTATTAATTGTATTGTAATACTTATGAAATCGTTTTTGGTTTTATAACAAGATATCGAAATCCAAAACGATACGCAACAATTCCATCCCCGCTGCCCTCCGTTTGTTGGTGGAGAGTGTGTCTAGACGAAGCCCAAATGGTCGAAAGCAGTTCCACAAAGATGGCTACTATGGCTTTAACATTGAAGGCTGTGCATCGCTGGTGTGTCACTGGAACTCCGATAAACAAAGGATTGGACGGTTGGTGATTGGGGATTCATTTTAAAAACCGTCTGTATTTCGTTACTAAATATAATGTTTACTTAGATCTGTACGGCCTTGTCGCTTTTCTGGGGTTGTCGCCGATTGACCAAGAATACTGGTGGAAATCTCTCGTATGCAACGCGTTTTATAAGAAGGAAGCTGCATTACTATATGAACTTTTTGGACAAGTAATTTGGCGCACTGGAAAATCAGATGTCCTAGACCAGGTATTTCTCAGCATTACTTTCTGCAAGGGTAGAATTAGAATTAGTAGCAATAATACGAAGTTGGTTACGGTTATCTCCTTTCTTCGGATGACTTGTTTGAAATTGATACGCCCTAATTGATAATATGTTAACTGTAATGTTCTTTTTAATTTTAGCTGGGCATTCCACCACAGTCGCAGCAGATTCAATGGCTTTCCTTTTCACCAGTCGAGACACATTTTTACAAGAGATATCATGAAATATGCTCAACCAAAATTATTGAAAAAATTGCTAAGATCTGTCAGGTCTCCCCGCACGCTGCAGGAATGAAACTCTCCGCGTTGGACAGAAGAACCCTACATGATGTAGGCATAGAATTTTCTTATAGCTAAAGTTCATTCGTATGTAGAAGAATACAACTATGTGTCATACGTTGAATTTCATTCTAGCTGCTAATTCCATTCCTGGAACTACGGCAAGCTTGCTGCCATCCACAAATGGTCAAAGGACATTCTTTTGCTATTAATAAACTGACGGGGACCTTAACAATGGAACAGCTTCTAGTGCAGCTAATTCAGAAGACTATCGTCCAATGTGCCGAAGATCATCGTCAAGTTGTCGCCAATCTAAACGGTATGCGTTTTTTAAAAAATTAACTCAATTTTTCGGCATAATTCTGAATAATTCTAATATTATGGTGTTGTTTTTTGGGGACTAGGATCGGCTGGAATTCATATAATTCAGGAGCAATACGATCGAGCAGCAGAGAAATATCGAGAAGTACTCCAGCTTGCTGGAAAATACGAAAATAGATTTAACACGGATACGTTACAGGTGAGCCAGGAGGATTCGAGATAATAATTAACGACGGCTTGTTTACTTTACTTGACAGTTCAACCACAACACGGCTGATTAAGAGTACATAATGTGATTCTTCGTTTATTCATAGCTTCTTCATACGTTGGAAAATTTGGCCGACTTGATCGACCGAAATTATCCTGGTGTGGGTTACACCATGAGGGACGACAATCTTAGAACCGATGCGATCGAGCTGAAGAATAAATATCTGCAAAAGCATGCTGACGGAGTTGCAGAGGCAAGAGCCTCGGCTGAGCGAACGACAATAGCGGTGGATTCTCTTCGACAGAAATTCAAATGCACCAAACAAAGTTGGTGGATATCTGTACTTCATAGAGCCGCTAAATTGCAGAAAGTTGAGGATTTGGTTTCGAGAATTAAGGATGATCTCATTGTTTATGCGTCCAAAAGAAAACATTCCGGCTCTTTGGCTAACAAGTATGAAATATATGTATAAAACAGTAGCAATTATTATTCAATGTTGCAATATGAGCAGTGCATAATTCCAAAATGGATGTTTCTTTTAAACAGGTTTAACGATGCAAGTGGCTTGGAATATAATCTTGTAGCCAATATTAGTGAAATGGAGTCCCTACGAGATACAATATTAGAAGGAATTGATGATGTTCAGAAACTGGATCCGAATTCTTTTGTGAATGAAGCTGTTTCCTGTCATATTGGAAAGGGAGCAATTGATTTCAAACCCAAAACTGATTCCGGTTTCCTCTGCCGGCTTTGTCGGAATTTGGAAATATTTGGCCAGTACGAATCCATTCTTTACACAGAACAGGTCAGTTCAGAAAAATGACTGACATGCGAAGGTTCAAGCCCTCCGCTACTATTATATTACATAACGCGATCTAGAATCTAGATCATGTTTTCGTCCCGTCCCGTCTGTTGTAACTGACCTTATGAATTGGGTTTTCAGGATAAAAAAGAGAAAATTGACCGAACTGGGAGAAATAGGCAGAAGAAACTTCTGACTGGGAGCTTGAAGAAGCAGACGGAAGAAGAGAGGCATTTGACTCTAATGAGAGAGCAAGAGGAACTTCTGGAAACTACAGAGCACGTTAACTTGATCATGGGAACGCATGGTATAGCATCTTGGAGAGATTCCGATACAGAAAAGGCATTAAAGCAGTTGCTTAGCTTTGGAAAGTATAATAGTTGTGGCGAAATGGTTATTCATGATGGAAATAATCATATGAAACTGCTGCAAGCTATGAAGCTGGAGTTTAAGGTAAGCGAACTGTGGAATATTTTCAGGGGCTCCTCTGTTATTAATTGTACTTGCAGGCGTCACATTTATAATTGCATTTGACTGATCCAGATTTTGCGTGTTCTCTGGAGCAAAATATTCGACAGAGTATCTGCTATCGACGAATTAAATCAGGCAACCTCTCGCCTCCGTCTCCGTTCTGAGCATGAGCGAAATGAGCCTAAACCATCGACTTCTAAAAAGTTAAAAGCCCTGACAAGTGGAATGGAAGAACGGCAGCATAAGATTGCAACAATCAATCTCTTAGATGCCCATGAGCTTGAGCCCAAGCTTAGAGAAATGGAAATGGAATGTTTGTCCGCAAAAAGTGACTTCAATGTACACATGGGACAAGGTAAAAAAAAAGCATCAGAACACGCATTTTGATTTGATACGAGAAGGTGTGTATGTATTTGAGTATGAGTGGTAGGTAGTTGAAAAACTTAATTCAAAAAAGGTATTTGAATATTTGTTTCTTGATTTATAAATAGTCCTTTACTTGGAAACGCTTGAGAAAAAAGGATATGGCAAAACTGGAACTTCCAATTTAGAAGAATGTCCGATCTGTCAGATTGGTCTTGGAAATGAGTGGTGTGTATTGCCCTGTGGGCACTCGTATTGCAGTGATTGTTTGAAAAAAATGTGTTCGAATCATAATCTGCAAAATTTCCTCTGCCCGCTGTGCAGACAGTCCATGAAAGTTAGCGAGGTATCGTTTGTCGACAACACTGCGTAAGTATGCATTTTGAATGATATCAGTACAGTAAGTGCGTATGAAGTGCAATATTAGCATAGCAGCTCATAAGGATTTTCTCTTTAATAAATTTGTAGTGAAGTTGCTGGGCTCGCCACTGCTTCAGCATCAAGCTCAAGCCATCCTAATCAAAAAGTGGTTAGAGGAAGCCAATCTTCAAAGGTTAAAGGAGTAGTTGAAAAGCTACTGGATCTTCAGGATTCGGACCCTGGCGCTAAAGTTCTAATTTTTTCTACGGTAAAACCCAAACTGTATCGAATTATTCTGATTATTAAGTCGAATAGGTACTTAACTCTTGCATTCCTTTATANGATTATTAAGTCGAATAGGTACTTAACTCTTGCATTCCTTTATATCCCTTAGTGGGCGGAGGTCTTGGGTATCATTGGAAAGGCACTGGAAGAAAATGACATCAAATATTGTAATCTGACTTCTGGAGGAAAATCGTTTCAAGTCAGTTTGGATAGATTTAAGGTTCGTATTGAATTGAAACCTATATTGCTGTGTTAAAATGGAATTGAACAAATGTTTTAAAATATGACTGACGACTATCTTTCATTTTAGAAAAGAGATGATATTCAAGTTTTGTTGATGTTGATTACGTCTGGGTCCAAAGGGTTAAACATTGTTGAAGCTACTCATGTTTTCCTTGTTGAACCGATATTGAACTTGGCAAGTGAGCAGCAGGCAATTGGACGCGTCCATCGGATTGGACAGACGAAACCTACGTTTGTTCATCGATTTTATGTAATTGAGTATTTCTAACGATGTGCTTATGAAGATGTAAGCCAAAAATCTACTTAATTCGTTGTAATTTTGTTGGTCTGTGTTCACAGGTGAAAAATACTATTGAAGAGCAGCTGGAAGAAGTTCTGAAGACCCATGACGTATCCAACGATGAAGAGACACTTACTGTTGCGGACCTGAGAAAACTGGTCACAAAATAGAACCTCATCTAGGTCTAGTTTTCAATTTTATGGTTTGACTCTTCTATGCTTTTGTTTTACACAAATTTTTATATTGCATGACTTCAGATTAACTTTATTCTCGTTATTTGAATGTTCTGATTTGTTTGAAGTCCGATTTAGTATCTTTACTATCGAATTGAAAATCTGAAAATTCATCACGAATAAAATTTCTTTATTCACGCGAAAATCGAAAATCGTTAAAACACACTTTTAATTAAATTAAGGTATACTTGGGAAAGAAGCGAAGTTTCGTTCAAGCGACAAAGAAGCTTGAATTAACGGAATTGTAGGTTGATTTTCCTCATGAATTCCTCACACAGGCGTTGTTCTCTTTGGTACAATAGTTTAACCTCGTTCCCGTTTTCGAAGAGCTCATTGGGATCCTACGTAGGCGAGAATCAATCATTTTTATGGTCCTCATTTGCACTCCAATATCGTGAGTTACTAAAAATAACTTGAAACTTACCTCAGTATCATCGATGTACTTCGCTAAGATGGCGTCTCTTGGGCGTCTGTATTGGCCGACACAAGCGCCGCCCTTGATTTCCCAGGATTTTCGAAGTAATTCAAGTGAATCATCCCGCTCAAGATCCACAGGCGTGATAGGTTCATCGATGCATAGAATGGCCTTGTTGGATTTTGCTTCATGAGCTTCGATGGCTTTGGCGACTCTTTTTCGTCGCTCTAATTCTCGTTCACGCTCTTTTCGTTCTTCCTGTTCTTCCTTCTCACGATAAAGACGCTTTCGAGCTAACTCCTTCTCACGGTGTTCTTGGTATTCTGCCAGCATCTGTTCCACGACTAGCCTACAGTTTTGAGGTTCATCTGAAACTCCATGCTTAACGAAAGATCCGTTGCGATCTGGAACTATGGATTAGAGAATCTCCGTATCATAATAAATCAATAACACGAATACTTATTCAATGTTTCAACAATGCCTGGTGTTATACTTACTAGTAGACGTTGGCGATGCAAGCGTTTGCCTGAGGTGCCTTGGTTTTTTCTTGAAATGCTTGTCGTCATCCTCCCCGCTTTCACCTTCTTCACCCGAATCTGCGCGCGAGGTTACAGACTCACTTGCGTTTTCGTCGCCCTCATCATCATCCGAACCAGCAAACATGTCTCCCAACTCAAAGTCATTTGCTGCAGCGCCATTAAACTCTGGCGGACCGACGTTGCTCCTATACAACATACGCACTTCTTCTTCTTCCTCTTCAGCTTCTCTAGCGATGCGGCGACGTTCCTTTGCTCTTTTCACCTTTTCGTGCCACAGCTTTTCCTTGGCCCGGCGAACAGACTTTGGCACCCAATCTCGTTCACCCGTGTCGTGAAGATGCTCGAAAAATCTCTTTCTAAACAAGAACTCGAAAATACACCTTAAATCTGATTCGGATGCTTGGATCGTGCGTTCCAGTTGGTGCAGGTGGAGCTTACCCGTCATACTCGAACGGTTCACAGAGTGTGAGGCATTTGTCATCCATCTTGTCCCCTGCCTGGAGATACCCATCGTGTGCATCAAGTCGGCGAAGCATTTTGTTTACCCTGCATTAAATCGCTTAAAGTATTGCTAATTTCTAGTAGGAGTACTTGCGAGGTGCTGCGGTTTCAGAAATAACTAAAATATTCCTGGAATTCACCTGAAAACGGGATGATCGTAGAGATATTTAAGGTCGTCGGGAGGCGTCATTTCACCCTCGACAACAAGTTTCTTCACACGCTCCATTTCAACCTTCTCACGGTCATATTCAAGCTTTCCGATGTTTAACTCTTCCTCATTACTCATTGCCTGGTAAAGGCGATCCAGGTACCGTCGATCGTTCAATTGAACTTTGGTACTTCCCATCAAATATTCCAATCGGATGCCCACTCGATGCGGAAAGTCGGCGCTGTAGAAAATATCAGACTAAATGTGTCGAAAGCTATTTCGAAACAAGAGCATGTTTTGGCTTCGGTCAGAGTCATAAGTCATAAGCCATAATTTAGACATGTTATTTTATACTTGTATTCAATGTATTCATTTCGAAACTCGCGTCGCTCTGGTTTGAGGGGAAGTCGGAATTTTTTCTTCTGCAGCCTGGATGCAGCACTGTAAATTGTAGTTGTAATTAGACATGGGTTTAAGTCTGACTACTGAATAGCACACTATTCTAATACTACACACTATTTTTATTTAATCGGTATTATATTTGCGGTACAAAGTATGAGTTCATTCTTACTTGATGCGAGCTTTGCGGATGCATTTACTATCATAATCTGAAAACGAGTTAAATATGGCAATTTATTCCGAAGAAACGTACACTGTCGTTTTTTGTATACATTCCTATCCAAACCAAAGTTTTGGAACATAGAATGAAACCAAAACTTACCCATAACACTCATCGTCCCACATGATTTTCTATCGCTTTGATCCATTTCAAAAACAGATTGTCTAGCTTTGCTTTCCGTCATGTCTTGGTCATCTCGACCTCCTCGATTTGCTAGTAATCCGCGATTGCTCTGCATTTTAAGCGCATGGAATGCCATTTTACGAAACTTCAGCTGTTGTGAATCTTCAATTTAAATCACGAGAAATTTGGATAGACAAGCTCAAAATTTGGAAATTCAGCAATTTTGAATTTGAGCGTGTTCCTCGGTAGAACTTCAGATTAGGCTAAGGTTCTGTTTAATTTTGGATTTTGTTTTGTAAATAGGCGTTATGTCATGCCGACTGAACGTTATGCATAAAAACAACTGAAAATTTTGTCTCCTCAATAAATACAATCCGCGCCGCGTCGTTGAGAGATGCATTTATCTTGTGCGACAAAACGGATGTGATCGAGCATCATGCCTCGGATCTGATTTTCGTCAGAAGTTTTTGGAGTTGAGTTAACTAGGGACTTGGTGGCGATTTATATAAAAAAAAATCTGGGATTTAATTTGTAAGACACAGCTTGGATTTACATTTTGAATTAAATAATAGAATAATCTCATTTATTCAACATCAAGGCTATATTATTATAGAGAATACAATAGGATCTATAATTCCGCCACCGTACATTAGACTCGAATACAGTCTGACACATTTAGCACTCACAACGCAGGTTTTCAAACAAATTAATTAATCTTGCAAAATGTGCATACAGATGATACACTTGTTTAGTTGCCTGGAACCGCTTCGGGATAGTTTACCCTAAACTATAATTTTGCAAATAACAACATTCCTGCTTTGATTCTAAATACAATACAAGAGTTCACTTTACGTTTACGCATTCTTGTAGTTAAAAATCGGAAATTCCGTCGATATAATATTTGAATTGTATAACGGTTACAATAAATATGTTCTTTAAAGAATCTAAAGCGATGAAGCTTCCTTCGATCAAAAAGCAAACAAGCTAAATCGATTGTATAATAATTTTATAGGATTTGTGTTACCACCATGTTTTGGGATGACGCTCAAGATTACATAGGTCTACATTGAAAGAGTACTAAAATGGATTTGGCGTTGCATTTTCGTTGGTCGAGTTCTATGAGTTACACATAACACACAATACTATAAATGATATTAAAATTCCAACACAGCACACTGAAATTCTAACTCACAGCATTTGAAACCCCGCAAACTAGACGATATTACCAGCTAATATTTATAACTTTTGTACAGTCACCATTTTGGTTTGTCAAATTTACACGTAGAGGTTTTCATGGTCGTTCTTGGTTATTCTAGCTTATTAACAAAATTACATTCATGTCTAAAGCAGGACACCCTGGACAACTAATAATGGTTATTCGGCTAATTAATTCACTAATAGGACAGAGGGGAGCGGATGCTGAGCTTTACTCCACCATCTCCGAGTTTCTTCATGAAATTCCATGCTTCCGTTCTGGACTTGGAAGACATGTTACTGTCATTTATGGACGTTATTAAATCTCCAACTTTCAGCTCTCCGGATTTCTCAGCTGGGCCACCTGGAAATTCCAAACAGTTAAAGCACGGGCTTCTTGCACAAACAACGTTACAGCATTGATACTTTTAGCACTGACCAACGAAAATTTTCTTGACAGTGAGAGGCTTGTCTCCCGCAATGGAGCCCTTGCCACCGTCTAGACTGAATCCCAGACCAGCTCCGTCTTTAATCAAAATCACAGTTTTCATAGGTCCCCATCTGTAGCTCGTGTCCTCGTCATTTTCGAGTAAACTCGCCAAGCTTCCGTTCAGAAGCGGTTCAACAGCCCTGTCTAGGGTAGCACTCGTTTCTTCAATTGTCTGGAAACCATTGCTTCCACTGCGTCCACGGGATACAACCAAAACCACTTCTGTTCTTGGAGCCTGTGAAATGTATCGTAAGTTGAAATGCATATGTTAAACGTGAAGGCATGTGCAAATTTGTATAAAACGTCACCGACCTTTAGAAGGTTTAAAGCTTCCCGATGCGTAAGTCCTTTAGTATTTTTTCCATTGATAGAAAGTACTCGATCTCCCCGATGCACACGCCCGTCACGGTCAGCAATACTGCCAGTCAATACTTTGTGAACCTGAAAGGTGTCAAAATTGTTAATTGAAATGTCGAAACACATGTTTCTTTCCATCGCATGCTCATGAGCTTACAGTAATTTCTTTTGTTTCATAGTCAGCTCCACCGGCTAATGTAATTCCAAGGCTGCCACCGGCAAATTCCCGATGAAGAATGACCACAGACACTTCATGAGAGGGCGTTCCGGCTTCTTCGAGACTTTGGTTGGCTTCATCTATCAGTTGCTGCAACTCCTGCAATGTCCCAAAAATCATTAGTCAGTACCATGATTACGCTTGGGCAGTTCATCGGATTCTAAGGCTTCAACGTATTTTTACAAAAACCAATGGTTCACTCTGCAACAATTGCACTTAGTATGGGAACTGGGAATGCGAAAGGACTGGGAGCGAGTGTATCCACGAGCCAACTATGTAGATTTAATTTAATCGTAAGTGAAAAGGTTACAGCATATCAGCTCTGTTGATCCAGGCGAGGAGCATGAGATGATGCTGCAGAATAAAAAGTGTTTCAAGTCTGACTGATGAGCTTAATTGAAATAAGAATACAGAACCTTGAACCCAAATCACCAATAATATGTAATACCCTGCCGAGCATTATGCATTCATGACGCTAAGAAAAACAGAATGATCTTGACTTGGCTGACTTTTGGCCTAGTGCTTATTTTCGTTTTCATTCTCAGCAAACTTCCGACGACATGATTTCCAAACAATGCGCTTTGATTTATTATGGCGATCAACTGATCAAAACCATTCTCTGCACTATTTCTTGCATCATAATCTGTAATTGATGTACAGGGTCAGGTCGCCAAAACTCATTTCAACTCATTCTTTTTTAAATGCTACTTTAAGCCATGGTATTGTTGACTTCACAATACTAAAATTTCGGAGTAATTCCGACGTTAAAATTATTTGGGTAAGGACACATTGCTCTCCCTACCATGAATTTGTAACGTCGAACGGCGTTAAGATTACCAAAATCTGACTGCGGTCCAACTGCGGTACTAATAGCGGTTATCTAATTCCGAAGCACAGAATAAAAGCCGAATGAGCATGTACTAGAATAATTCAATCCACCTGCTTCATTATGCAATTACGATGAAACATGAAAAGGAACCTAACGCATTTTTTCGTTAGCTAAAAAGGCCAACCAAGAGTTTGGATTCAGGATTTGCGACCACGACGGAAACCTTTATCGAAAGCATTACGGTAATACTTCGGTAAATGTAGATTTGCCGATATTGAAACAGTGCAGCCGAACTGAGTTGAAATTAATTCAAATTCATGATGTGATTCGCAAAACGAACAGGTTTACTGAGAACAAAACAACTGATCAATCACAACTGGACAGTGACAATAACCGAATAGTAGTTGAGGTTGATGTATGGGTGTAGCTTTGCTGAAATGGAATTCGATTGGGAGAAGGATTGTTTGATGCATCCCATGAGCATGACATGAACAGTAATGAAGAGACATGTATCGTGTGCGGAATCTGAACAAGCCAAAATGCAACTCTAAGGTTCACTACTGGCATAGAGAATTATGTAATATCTATCTAATTACGAAGTGCAAACACTCCAACCAGCATGGGGAATGGATTTATGATTTATGCCAAAGTACCGCCTTGGCATTCGCCGTTCTTCGTTTTCTATTGTTATTTGCAGTACGGGTTATGCGAATTTACGTCTACCTACCGTAAGTTTGTGGATGATGGATGGGATTTTCACACGCTCCTAACACGAGAAGAAAAACTTGTGACCTTAGGTACAATGTTATTTAAAATGCAGTGTTATCGTCAATCAATTCGAGTCGACTGCAGTCGGTCACAGTATACTCAAACTCAAACACACTATCATCACGACGTTCTCTGGTAACAAAGGTGAAATCAAGCCTAAATGGGTCAACGAAAATAGGAATTTTTGTCAACGTATGAATTCGAACACTTGCCTGTGGGGATATGAGGCTGGTTGAAGACGCCAAGGAAGTGATGCTTCCATAGGGATCCCTTGGTGCTGATGCCAGAAGACTGCTGACAGAGCCGTAGATTCCAGCTGGCGTCGTAGCACTGCTGTCCTCACTTGTCGTGCTGTCAAACGACGAAACGCGGAAGTGAGCCGATGGCGGTGACAGAATGTTTCCAGAGTCACTTCTGGGCTGACTCACGTTCAACCCGTTATTCTCATCTCGACCGTAACTGTTGACGGCATGCTCCGCTTTCTCGAAAGCTTTCCGGATGTCGTTTACGCTTACGGATCGCTTAGTAGAGGCCATACTGGTGGTCTGAGGCTCGGATCTGGGGTTCTCCAATCTCCGTCGCTCGGCCCAAGCTTGGTCTGCTTCGGCCGCTGCTGCTGCCGCTACAGCCGCTCCCATTCCAACATTGCGCCTAGCATAGACGTCCGAGTCGAGCTTTGTGTGCTGGACAGGTGATGTTAATTTTTCACTGAAATGCTTTGATGTTGGTGCAAAAGTACTTGTTGGTGCAGGAGCAAGGGGTTTACTCGCTTCTGTATTGGAAATTTGCTGCCATTTCTGAGACAAAGATTTGAAGTCGTTGCGACCACGGGGTATAGTGGGTCCTCCGGTGACTTTGCTCTTGGAGATGCTATCTGTCACAGTGGTCTTTTCAATAATTCTTTCAATCTTCATTTCAACAAGCCCTCCAGTAACAGCTTTAGGAATAGCAGCCACGGATGTTGAAGGAATAAGCTTGGCTTCAGCTTGTTTTGACAATAAATTCACCGCTGTGAGACTCTTCGAATGTTTCTTTTCTAGCGGAGCCCAATCACTGGTTTGAATAGGAGCCACTATAGGCTTGGTTGAAACATTTTGATTTTGACTTGCAATAGAAATGCTACTGGAGAAGTCAGACTCGTTACCCGAACTGCTTCGATTCCTTGCTCGCCGATCAGCTGCGGAATCCACCTGATCGCATACTGGTGCGGATAGCTTTCGTTCAATCGGTCGCTCAATTACAGTTGCCTGTGAGTCCCTTCGGTTAAAGTATCGACTCGAAGTTTCGCCTCGGGCTGGGAGAGCATCGCAGATCTCGTTTATGTATGCCATTTTGGCCTCCATATCAAAGATTGCCTGCAAAGGAGATTCTGTCAGTTCTCCAAACTCTATGTCACCGAAATCCATGGATGGCTCTTTTGAATGGGACGGAGGGGTTTGAGGTTCAGGCTCTTCATCTTCTTCAGTGTCATGGGTTGTCTGGGACAATCTTCGCTGAGCATGCTGGTGATGGGAGACGCGACCAGCGGCAGGGGGTCGTCTCCGGGATTTACTGACCTCCAGTTCTGAGCAAGATGATTCCGTATCCTCTGTCTCTGCGTCCGCATAACTTGCCTCCTCGTCATCGCTACGGCGTCGATTACCACTGCTGGTACTTCCGTCATCACTTCGACCACCCAATCCTCCACCGCTGCTGAATTTGGCCGAGGTCAGAACATTTTTCCTATTTATAGCCTCTACACTCTGAGCCTTGAGAATGCGCCAGCCTTCGTCGGAATTGTTTGCCGAGTCTTCCTCGCCAGTATTTTCTTCACGACGATCCTCGTTGTGCTGTAAGCTTAGGTCTGGGTCAGGAGTTGAAGACGATTCTCCTGGAGTGGGTGAGTTGGGAGGGGAGAGTTCGTGGGAAATGCTGGACCGACTCGAACTGACCGCTGAGTCATTGTCACTATCCTCTAATTTTCCAGTTTTGGGACTGAATTTTGCAGGTTCATTTGATTCATTTTTCGGCGGTTGTTCTGTTTGTTTTGCTAATTCGAAACTGTTTCGCTTCGCTGATAAGCTTGAAACGGTAGTGATCGCCACAATTTTAGGCTCGCTGTTGACGGTAAAAGGAGCAAGATATTCGAAACTAGAGTCTGACTTTGGTGAAGTGAGGCTCTCCAAACTCTTGGGTTCCAGTGCTGTTGAAGGCTTATAGTTAATCGAAACTTTGGTATTCTTCGTGGTGGAAGTTGGTTGGTAAGCAGTGAGGCTTCGACGCTTGAAGGCAGGAGAATATTTAGGAAGTACATTGGGGAACTTCCAGTCGGCAATTTCAGCCTGAACCGGGACGTGTCCATTGTTTCTGAGGTTGTTGTCTAATTTGGCACTTGTGTCGTCTGACGAAGACATTCCGTCTATGGAATCGGTACGTGAAGCTGGTTGTCGTGGAATTGATCCCTGTGTGAACTGACCAGCTGAAGTTACAACCGCATCCTTACTAATAATTGTCGGGAGGTCAACCACGGATACTGAAGTTGAAACCGACTCAGGTTTGTCAGGAATCACGAGTCCTCTTAGCTTCGTCATGCACTTCCTTCGTTGCTCCATAAGAGTTGCCGCAGCGTTAGATTTAGGATTACTGTAGGTAGTTTTAGTGAGACTGTTGTACTTGTATGACATTTGGTAGCTACTTTTATGTGGATCATCCGCGACGTCAATCATGCTTTGGGATCTTTCGCCTAAATTACTACCCGTGCTGGAATCACGAATTCGGCTCTGGGGTTCCTCATTGACGGAATATTTTCTGGTGAGACCCGTACCCGTCCCACGCAAGTCCGTCGTACTTTTGTTACTTTTCCACAAGTTGCTACCATTTGTCGCACCGGTTTCGTAGTCCTGTGAGCTGAGCGTCATTTCAACATTCGAGAGTAAATTATCAGAGCTTTTACTTATATTATTAGTGGCATTTCCATTTGTAGTTCTCATTGGCAGACTAGTTGGTTTACTGTTATTGTGGAGGATTGGAGCCGATGGCGGCAAGGTGCTGGAATCGGGCGAGTCTTCTGAGCTCGAACTGCGCGTTGAAAACATGGCAATTTTATCCTTGACACTTTTTTTGCTGGGTTCATGAGCTCTGGAAGGGGGTGCCATTGGGAATTTGGGACTTTGTCTGGGCGATGCTTCGAAGAGCCTCTTTCTGTCTTCGATGCTGGTTCTTCTAGCCAGGTTAGGGCGTGTGGGTGGGAGCGGTGGAACCGAGGCGGGCAGTGGTGGTGGGGAGCTGTCCTCTTCACTCGGAAGCTCTGACATGGGCACAGGAGGCGGGGTTCCAAGCACCATCATTTCCTTCAAGTTCAGTTCACTTCGATACGTTTTGCTCTGTGAACTCCGCTCATCGTTCCAGCTTTTGGGAAACTCATCTCCGTCTGGGGGAAGCCGTGAAAAAGTGGGCGGAATGAACTGGTGTAGGATTTCACTCGAACTGTCCATCCCTTCTGTCTCCCGACTTTCTACTAACAATCGGAATACGAACTTCCGCTCCGTCTCCGGAAGAACCTGGAAAACAATTAAAACAGAAGGTTAGCTTTGCTAAATATGGAATGTGTGGTTCACAGAGGTAATAACAACGAATTCATTATAAATTCGATTTACCGTACTGAATAACTGATGAGTACTAATTGTGGTACCTATCAGGATTTCGGTGTCAATATATGAGACATACTGCTATTTAATTGGTAAATAGAAAACCTTTTAATTTTGATTTCAGAAGCATAATCTTCATTAAGTATTTACTTTACAGATAAAATTTGGAATGCAAAAACTTTTGGCCAGGCTGTTTGGAGGATTTTATGAGAAACTTTATGAATTTGAAATTCGAAATTTTCTGGTGTTGAACTTTAATAACTGGAGATATGAAATCAGTCATCTAAGTATTAGTCATGCCCATGGCTACCCTACACATACGCAAACCAATCATCAAATATTGAATTGAAATTAAATACCATGGAAAGCTGTGGAGTAGGATTTATTTAACTCACGTCGGAGTAATTGAAGAACCAATTGCGTGGATTGTAGCATATTGAACCGAAAAACTAGGCTGCTACACACAAACGATTGCTCTATTTCTACACGACAGAGAAACAATAGGTCTCAATCTCAACTATTGATCGAGAATTATTCACTTCAGTTTCAGTTGGTAGCACTGTAACTTTGCAAACGTCGGAATCGAGTCAGAAACAGAAAAAAGCATGAATACAGTTTAATGACGAATAACTGCGGTGTATTTCAACCTTCCAACAGCACGGAGTAAACTGACAGTGTATTTTATGGCTCGTAGAAACCTTCCAGGCGGTGGCGGTGAATATGCGCTTTAAAGCCAGAAACCTTAATAAAGACTATTATTGATGCTGGTTACAAGGCATGGCAGATGAGGAAGAATGATTCATAGTTTATAATTTATAACAGACCTTCTGTTACGAGTTTACTTCAATAAAGCGTCCTGCCACCCACTTCGTTTCATATTCAAATCTAATTCAGCTTCACAGGAATTCCTGGAGTCAATGCAAATATTCCACGTTACGCATATTAATTAGCTGTGATGACAATCCAGTTAATTAGATGGCAATATTATTCTGAGTTTGTCAACACTAAACGTTAGCATTTGTTTGAGCGAATCACTGCGTGGGTTTCTCAAAATAAATTTAAAATATCCGTTCCAGTTCAAGATTAAGATCAACGATTTGTTGTTTGATATCTTTACAAGAAATTTC
>VNWX01001205.1:0-16161 GCA_009869905.1 Ceratophysella communis
CTAGAAAGTTTTGCAATTTTGACAAGAAGTCGCCGGCATATATAGGTATTTATTAAATTTTGTTTTTATGTAAATCCAGGTGCAGGAATTGTTTCAAGATGATGTTGATATATTATATATTATAGGTAATGTCAATAAATTCTAGCACTGCACAACAACATCAAACAAGAAATCACATAGCCAAAAGAATGAACACAAAACTCTTAACTCTGTTTCAGTTAACTATTTCACTTTGAAATATATTGGGTTATTGGTTTAACCAAATAATAGTTCTGCTCAAAAACGCAAGCAGAACACAAAAAAGGCTACGTACATATCTGATCGTACATAACTACATAAGTATACTTGAATTAAAGACGTGTACTTGAATTAACGACGACACGGAAACTTGATGAGGTACTTAGTACTAAAGCTTGAAATCACAACTCAATAATTAATGTCAAGGAATTTAGACTGTGGTTAAATAATTCTGCTTTTCGTCTGGGGTATTTGCACGATCAATTGGTATGCGATGGTGATTCGACGTGGGTTATCTTGCTGCTGGTGGACGGTCCTTTCCCGTGGACCCTGAGCCAGAGCCGCCAGTGGTGGGTGGCGGTTTGGGCGGGTCTTCGTTATCCTTGCTCTTATCCTTGTTTTCCGTAGTTTCTTTATTCTCCTTGTTTTCTTTGTTATCTTTCCCAGATATTTTTTGGTTCAGTAATTCCTCTTTCGTCATCATTTCAACGATTTCTGCTATTTGCGTGGGGTTCAATTTAACATTCTCTCTGGCGATCATTTCAATAACCTGTGCAAACCAAAAAGGGGTTTAAGACATGAAGATTTTCAGTCAATCATCGCCTACAGAACAAATACAAATACACGGATACTTTAAAATATGTAAATACCTTCATCACATCTTCGATTTCCACTTGGCCATCTCGATCCGCATCTAAATGCTCAACAACGTCAGCAATTAACTCCAAGCGAGCCGGGTCAGAAACATTCTGGAATCTTTGGAGCGCGTCGATCAGCTCTTCGGTGTGAATAAGCTGAGATCTAATCGATACATAAATATTGAATCATTTTTACTATCTACTCTAATATTATTGACGGACAGGGTCGTGTCCGAGTCTGGCAGCTGTTCACAACTTACTGCTTGGCTGGAGGAACTTCTGTGGAGTCCTTCATCTCCGTCTTCAAGCTGCTTCCTTCCCTCTGTAGCTGATTCACAATTTCATCCATTTTTGATATCATAGAGTTAACTCGCTTATATAGTCGCTTGGCGGCCTTGGTCTCCTTCACCTATGAGCATTCAGAATTAATACAGTTTAAAAAAAGATTTTATATTCGAGATCTGAGAGATTAATATTAACCTTTGCTGTACGGAAACCCTTGTCTTCTTTAGCAGTTGAGTGAAGCTCAGAAACATCTTCTCGATACTCCCGCAACTCGGACTTCAGTTCTCGTAAGTCTTCCTTTTCCATTGCATATTTTTCCTTCTCAGCACCCAGTTTTTCGAGAGCTTGTTCGATATTATCAAGGTCTAATTTGTTCAAACCCTCCTGTAAGAATAGTGTAAGATTTCAAGAAATAAAAAACACTTGCAAAACAACCGAGACTAATAGGCATACAAAGTAAGTTCTATGTTCTAACCTTCTTGGAGTTAGCCTCTGGATGGGGTACATGGCGTGAGAGACGCCTTTCAATCGTTTCAGCGACTGAAATAGGGTCATCATCTCGAATCTCGGTGCTCAGGTGTAATTCCGTGGACAAAGGAGCTCGAACTTTAGATTCAACAGGTATGGAGGTGACAGGCTGGGGTGGTTTGTAGACTGGCTCTTTAGGTGCTGCTGGAGAAGCTGACAGGAAAAAAAATTGATTGATGAGCAAAATGAACAAAAAAGCAAGCCTGACTCCCTAACTACTGACTTGAGAATTCAGGCAATGTGTAACAAGTTTTAATGATAAAATTTCCAATGAGACAACAGTAGTCATTACCAGCAGTCGGTTTTTCAACCGCAGAAGCATCTGCAGCAGTAGCTGCAGGCCGTTTCGGCGCCTCCTCCAAGAGAGCTTCCCGTCGCTCTTCCAATATCTTCCTTTCTTCCTCTTTGATAACTTCAATCCTTGTCTTATGATCAAGTTTGCCTTCCCTTTCACCGATGGCTGCTTTAGCTTGCAGTGCCTGCTCATTGAATTTTATTCAATCAAAGTATCTAATCGTAAGTAGCAAAATAGCAAGAGTTGTGCATTGTACTTACAGCAGCATCTGGTAAGGCTTGTATAGTAGCCTGTAGTTGTGCCGATGTGGGAAGATCCTCAGGTAAGTACATTGCCCGCGATAACAGGAGCAAAGATGGAGGCACCTTTTCGTGAAGCGACAACTGTAACCACTGTTGCAATTGCCGACGTAACCTGTCCTCAGCGACACCAACAGCTCGCATTCCTCTTGCTTTGCAAGCCATTTGAAGCTCCGAAACATTAAGTTTTTCAATTCCTTCTACTTCAATGGTCTGCCAAAACGACAATTGAAAACCATGGGTCAACGTAGATCGGATTTTTTTAACTTTTTAGCTGCCAAATCCGACAATAAACGATACCTTATCATCAGCCACTAGACTTCGCAACCTCATTCGCAGTTGGAATCCCAGTAGTGCGTTATTTCCTATTGGCGCGATTTCCAAGACCCGGCACAAGGCGGTTAACTGTTGTCTGGACAAAGAATCGAGTGTAATTTCATCTTCAAATAGTTTACTGAACTTCAAAATCTCTAGGTTAGAAACTTCTTCACCAGAAGATCGTATCTAAATTAAGTAATATCATGTCATGTAGTATTGCATTCATATAATATTATTATGAAATGCGTGGTTGTTCATCATTTACCTTATGAAAAAACTGTGCAAATTCTTTAGCCTTTTCAGACGAGTGACCTTTGGATTCTAAACTCATATCATCTAAGGTTTTTTGGAGAAATTTAGCCATCTCCAGTTTCACTTTGAGTTGTGCCTTCATCTTGTTTTCCTATTGCATAAAACAAACGAAGGTTGAATTAGTAAAATCTTATGAGGAAAGTAACAGCAGGTACTGAAAACAGTAAAGTAGGACTAAGTACTCAAAAAAAGCTTACACGATCATTTTTCGTTTGAAAAGTGGATGGCAACATTCCAGGAAAAAATTTAAGAAACACGGGTAGCAAAAGTTCCATAAAGGGAACAATTATAAAAACTGAAAATGGAACAAGACGGAATAAATCGGATGAAGTGCGAATCAGCTGGCGATGCTCTCGGCGGGTTAACGAGTGGCCATTCAGAATCCTCCAGATCAAGGCAATGGAAATTTTGGTATCCACATACAGCAGTCGAAATCCGTGGTAATAGTGGAGAATCTAGGGGTGTACATAAGAAAAACTTCGTACTTTTCGCATGGAGACGGTTTGCTCTGAAACCAGGCTTAGCTTCTAACAGGAATCGGCAAATTACCAATGCATATGCATATCAATTACCTCATCTTCGATCCGTTTCCACAAACTTCTTTTCGGTTCGGCAACTAATCCTTCCTTCTGCTTGTCCTTCAAATCCTGTTTAATATTTTTGACGGTCTCCTCGACTTTGGAGGAAGGTTTGTCACTTTCGTCACTATTTGCAGTGCTACTCGAGTGGACTAAGCGCGCTTGGATCCAGCTGGGTCCGAAAGGATTAAAATTGTAATAGTTACTACTAAAGTCATTAGTCACAAAATATAAGTGTAGACTGCTGGAAGCCTCGTCTGAGTATGATGACTTGTGATGACGACTAAAATGAGAAAGCACACGAGATTCTGTTGCCAGACTCATGAGTGCATGGTTGGATCTCAGGAGATCCCGGGTCTGCCATAACTGTCGTCTACCTGCATTGCAAAAAAAGATATAAAGATCACAAATAAAACCGACTAAAGAATACACTATATTTTTTATATTTAAAATCTCAGTAAAAGCGCTGGAGAATAATTGAGAACTCTTCTCAACGCAAGCAAAACCATCCTTATATAAATGGCGTGTCAACCTAAAACTATCAAGTCTTGTAAATTGAGTAAATTAAATCTGCGTTATATTAAGAGTAATACTAGATTCAAAATTTGATGTTAGACGCGTTCCGTTCGCGCACAAAGAAGTACTTAGCGAATTTCTCAATATTCTTCAATAAACGTTAAGGAAATAGGTACATGTTCTAAAATATTAAAAACCTCCGGCATCACGAATAGATCATACATTCCCCATAAGTCACCAGTAGCGTCCAACCATCATCTGGCTTCTGGCAAGCATTAAGCGTCCACAAGTTATGAAGGGAAAATTTAGTTGACTCACATGTTAGCCAAGGACTCGCAGTGCCCGCACCGCGAAGTGTACTTGAAAGCATGATTTCGAGGCGAGTTGTAGAGATAATAATACTAGAATAACGTGAGTTTCCCTTCCGTTGACCCCTGGGTTCTGATTGGCGATGGCAGGAAGAGGGTGCCGCTGGAGTTTCGCCGGAACCAGTCCGTGCTTCAGATCCGAAGAGACAGAGTGAAGCAGTTCCCAGCTGAAGTGGAGTGGAGTCTATAGTCGCATAATATGCTTTTGCTGGATACATTAGTAGCAGTCCTGTGCCTCGTGGTGGCCGGCAGAGAATCAGTGGCTCATGTCATGTTCCTCAGGCTTCAAACATTCCAGAATCATGCAACCACACCACTCGGCCTCATCATCTTCTATGTAATCTTGGTGCTACCTGTCTGGCTGACCCTGATTCATCCTAATCTCTTGTTGCGATGCGACTCTGTTTTCCAATAATGACTCGGCCCTCTTCCTCCCACTACTATTTCCATCTACCTACTAGATGAAATGAACAGAAATGTTGGATCACCTGTTCAAAATCAAAAGCGTAGATACTTTTCATATTATGCTAGCCTCTCCAGCTGCAGTAAAAGCTATTCTACGGAATAGACAAGTCCTCGAGCTATCTGGAACTTTTTACTTGAACCGGGACACACAGCACTTCTCTCTCTTGCTTGACTCATCTCACAGGAGTAAAGTCGTTTTACAATACAAATTACAATCAATAATGGATTATTTTCGTTTAATTAATTTAAGCTTAATTTTAAAAGAAAATCAAAATAAAATGAGAATGAAATAGCTGAATTAAAAACTATGTCTCAAAACTAACTTTAGTTTAGAGAGTTTATTTGTATAGGCTATAAGCCCCATGGTTTTCCCGTTTGTAGGACGGGCTTTCAGCTAGTATATTCATACTGGCAAACGATTGTGAAAGATTAGGAAACTGAGCTCTGGGAAATTCGGCATTGCCCTGGATCCGACTGTACATGATATTTCTTTTTTCTTCAATGTGAAAGACGCATCTTTTTATCAATTCAATAAGTGATGGATGACATTTGCCTAAACGCTCGTTCATTACGTAAACCGTAGAAATTCTGACCTCTTCTAAACTGCTTCTATTACCTACTTATTTACGACGACATAAGACTCAGGATTATATCAAACGAATAGTCCTCAGACGTGTGATATCCATATGTATAAGCTCTCCTTTGATTTAATTGAACGACCTAATCATTCTGAAAAAATTTAAAGATCTTGAAGCGGGAAGTAAAGAAGTTATTCCTTCAGTGATGCAAACCGTGTTGTTAGCTGGCGCTGTCAACTTTATAACTTGGATGAGAAGACGCCAACAACAACGCCAAATCGAGGCAGCAGAAAAAAGAAAAACCCGAACTTATGGCCCACTCACACTGTTTAAGTTTAACTAGGTATATACTACATTTATGCACGTAGCTTTTTCGGCCGAATTCCGTCAAAGGTCTGCCGGTTATTTGCTTTGGCATAATATTTTATTTTTACAATTTCCGATTCAAGTCAAGCATGATAATTTAGAAGGCACTAAACGTGGTATATATAAGTTCTGAAAGGATATCCAAAATCATGGTTAATAAAATAATCAATCAGAGACTCGCGAATTGTATATTTAAGTCAATCATGATCATGAATGACTTCCACTAAATGTTTACATTGTTACTTGCATGTCGAACGACTCCAGCCAGAGTTAAAGATTTTGTATGAGATTTGTATGAGTAAATGAGAATCGAATTTCGGAATACCTACACATTCTACCTAGTTTATTCTCAAGATTGCGCTAAACAAACGTTTAGAACTTTCATATAAGTATTTGAATCAATGTTTTCAGATGTAACAGCTATCTATGCTAGAAAAGTGCACTTATATTTTAAGTCATCTGCATAAAATGAAAATTATTCCTTCATGAAAATAATTTTCCAAACGCACAACGCACCCTCGCCTCGTAGCTATTAGTGATACAATCAAAATAATTTACCAATTTGTAAATGGCTAGTTCATGGCATGGCATGTTGTATGTAATTCAGGTATGAAACCGGCGAATAGCTTTACGCACAAAGCACGATTCCGTGTCGCACCCTTATCGAGAGTCACGCTTCAGTAAATACGCAATACCTATGCATAGATATACGCATAAGTTAAGCTTTTCACGCATCTTTTTTTAATGATTTAAATTTTAGCAACTTTTCAAATGTATTGATTCATGTACGTTTTAATGTATTCACGCACATGTGGGCACTTTCGCCATATTTACTGCAGCGAAATTATTTCATGAGTAATTATAATTAGCTACCTACTAAGGGAGTTTTTCCAAAAAACTTGAAGCAAGATTGCTTGCCGAGATCAATGGGCATAAGGATAAGATGAAGAAAACTAAACACCAAAACGACAAGAAGTAAAGTGTCGTCTTACATTCAACATCTACATAGTTATCCGTGAGGGTAGGTTAGATTTAAAATTCTTATTAATAAATATAATAATAAAATAGCAATAAAAATGCCACATCCTAACAGATAAACTTAGAAATAAAAGTTTTTTTCAGACGATACTTTTGCCATTTTAAATTTATAAGTACAATAATGTAATTTTTGTCAGATCTTCCTTTTTTAAGCTACTGATTTTATGTAAAACTTCAACAACATTCTTCCATCTATCCTACACCTATGTACAGTAATCCTATTCATCCGTATTTTATGACCAGGACCGTCTTTGAGGTTTTCCATTTTTGGAATCCTTACATCATTACATTATGGCTTCGGATTTTAATATTCTTTGAGTCGGCGTGCATATTCGTTTTAAGTACAATGGATAATGGATAATGGATAATGGGATGATGTGATGATGAATGCTTCAACAATGAGAAATCAAAGGATGACCGGTCACCACCGGTGAAAATTCTCGTGCATTTAATACTTAAGATTAGAGGCATACGAATACAATACGCTAGGTAAATCTCGTCGGAGCTGATAAAAGCTTTTTTCTTCTTACATAATGATCCTTTGTATTCAGATTCTTGAAGGAATAATTAAAATATTCTATTCACAGGAGGTCCATAATATCACATCTTCATCTAAGCACCTTTTTGATTATAAAATTCAATAATGTGCATGCATTGTGCATTCTATTTTTATGCAAAGACAAGCGTTTTCTGTTCTGTATTAAAATGCAATCGCGAAGTCAGTATGAAACTGGTATGTCTGGCATTCAATTACTCACGTCTAGTCTTCAGCAGCTGCAAATTGCAATGAGCTTAACTAATTCTGGGCGGTGAGCTAAATTCTTAAGTAGATGATTGCAGTGGCGATTAGTAGACAGGTCTAAAGTGACTCAATTCTATTCTGGTTCATTACGTTATTTGCCGGGAGTAAGGGTATAACTTATAAGGGATCTGAGATCTGACCAGAGTATGGAGCATTCCGCAACAGAAATGTGTATTTCATATTATTATTTATTATTTCTTGCCTGTTTTTTCACAGCGCTTGTTTTAATGGAACTGGCTGAACTTGAGAAAAGCTTCTTCTGTGAAGCCTTATGGGATATTTCTTATTTTTTGCTGGGATGAAAATGTGAGATACAGCTCAAGTATGCCTGCATCAGAGTTTTGCTCACCTCAATCAACAAGCTTCCATAATCCTAACCTAACTGCATTAGAGTGCCTATACTAGAATCTTCAATGTCATCATTATAAAAAAAACTTCTTCTGATTTTTCCTTAGTATGGTAGTAGGCTGATTGGATGAGTGAGCATCTTCCAGTAGACCTGCATAGAATTCTCATAAATGTATTCATGCCAACTTCCTACACACATTCTTCGTGAGCTTACCTTTAGCGATTGGCAATTCCATACGAAGCTTTAAGATGCTTAGCGAAACGTCCAACAGAAAAGTTGCATTATAATTCTCTGTAGAGACTCCGGCATTCTGCTATCGTCTATCGTGACTAGATATTCACGTCTTTGCATCAAGTTCAGAAGGACACAGATTTACTCAGAAAGATTTGGGCGTCTCTGTCATTCCATCCAGTGCTGTGCCATAGCTTGGTCGGACTAAGCAGAGTTGAACCCGAAATGTCGGAGAATATCTCTAATTCAGTGACGCCGAGTCGGGAAAACCCGGTGCCTACTATAGAGGTCGAGGAAGCAGAAGCTCCATCACCGGAGCCGGATTGTGAAATCGGAAGAAATACAGTAGATGAAGTAGACAATATCGGCGAATTCGGAGACGCCGAGATTCCAGGGTGCCAGTCCTCTTTTAACCTGTCTCCTTCGAAAGATGTACCAGAACAAGATCAGAGGTTAGCATTTGTTTCTTTTCTGATCATAATAAAGAACCCACGTTTCTGGTAGGCTCGTACATTCAACCTTCCACGCATTTTAAGCTTTCGTTGGGTATAAATATTACAGCATAGGTCCATTGGAATAAAATATATGTTCTTAAGTACTTGAAGGGAAGTAAAAAGCACCTGGCGTTTCGGTTCGATGATTCTGTCTACGGGCTGGGCTTTCTTAGGAAATGATTTGGAAACCAGATGCCTTGAAATTTGAAGTACTTTAAGAACGTGAAAATCTTTTTAACTCACAAAAGAAAGAACTATTAAAGTAATTATGTGCGTTAGGCTGATCACATCCGCAGAGATTCACCTTTATATTTCAATAGTACTATTTGGCTGTTTATATGAAATACCTGACTGCAAATGATGGAGGCCGTACCAAAGGGTATGTTTTTTATCTTCATTTGAAATCCAAGGCACACCTGCACTTGAGCCATTGTGTTCATCTCGGCTCGACAGAATACCTGCAATAAACTGAAGCAGATTTCCGCCCCTGCTTTACGTAATAAAAGCAACGTGATGAGAAGTCAAAGCTTAATTTTTGTTATTTTGTGCATTAGTGGACCGGAAGTTTAGCCACAACCTGAACTTGCCTTTTAAACCTGTCCCAAATATATGTACCTATGTACATTTATACAATAGAAAACAATAGAAAAGGTATTTGAAGTAAATATGCTCTGGGTAATAACTTTGGGCTCAGGTGCGAAGATTCTGTTCATCGAAGCAGAAAGCCAAATGAATCATTGACCATTCACTTATGACAGAATCAATGTTTTTGCCTAACTCCGCTTAAAATGAATTATCATAACGTTGGTAAATGTAGGTATGCATTCGCGTAATTCAATTCCAATAACTTGTAAGTTTGTCTATGGTCTGTTAGGCTTGAACTGAAATGTATAGTTTCAATTGTATAACAGCATCAATTTGAGCCTAATCAAGTATACTTTTTTCGGTTTCTAAACTAATAACAGGTCCAAGTAATGTGCGAATTAATTTTTGAAGAACTATTATAATACAGCACGAAAAACATGAAATCGACATCATATTTAGTAAACGAGTGCGTGATATTTGTAAACTTTTTTGATAGCTTCTTGACGCATTATCGGCATTTGTAGAAAAGAAGAGTATGAGCAGGTTTATCAGGACAGAGTGTTGATTTGCGAATGCGAAATGTGAATATGGCCTGGCCAAGTCGTCGCTGGATGGACATGAATAATAAAATTAGCATTCTTTCGAAAGGTATCAATGAACTCTGCCTTGCGAAGCATAAATTAAATATTTCTTGGCTTAGATACCCACCTAACGTATGTACCTTTAAAGTACTATTACACAGTTTACTGCAAGCAAGTCCAGTCAATACGGAATACGGAATAGGTATATATTAGACTGTAGTGTATAGTTCTCCAAGGATTTAAACGTTTTTGTCTGTGATCTCTTGTTATCTCAAATCTCAACCAAGGCAATGGCCAAGGTCAGCTCCTGCTCAGGTATAAACATTTACTAGTGCGATGAATCAATCATAATGATTATACAGATGGCTCGGTGGCATAGAAGATACGAGTTCAATTATCTGAAACTATTTATAAAATTTTCCAAAATAGGTGTTTTATTGGAAAGGAAAAAATTAGTAATATTTCTCAAATATTAATTATCAGCTCTTTATTAAACTCAGCCGAATTCGTTCATAAATAATTGACGAGGGGAAAAGCCAAGGTCAGAAATGCTGCTGTCGAGCAAATTTTTATTTATATCGAGCGTCCATATTTAAATCAAGGATCAAGGCTGTTTTGGATTTTAGAAAGTGTCCTTGCACTCCCAGCCGTTTAGTGTCAAAGTTTTTTCATCGATAACAAAAACTGGGCTTTATATATGTGTGTACCGTTTGCTTGCAAGGTACGCAGGCTCAGGAAAATTCAAATTAAGTAGTACCGATACCAGGCCTTCACTAATTGTAGGATTGAATTTGGGAGGATTTAAATTAAAACAAACATGGAAGAAAAGAATACAAAACGAAATACATTCGCGAAAGTGAAAAGCGACCTACATAAACTCTGGGTTGCATTAGTCAGCCATTCTTTTGCTTTCAGCTGTACGGAATGTACGTGAATCAGATTATTTAATAAAGCGGACAGGCCTGAGCGATTCTATTTACAATGACAATGATAGGGAATCCAATCATTCAATTTTTACTGTGAATTAGAATGCTTGGTTTCCGTGCATGAATTCAAATGCTCTGCAAGCTACTAGCCTGCCCTAGATCCTATACAACTGCGGTAGAAGATTTTAAGCTATTTAGCTTTCTGTATTATGAGGTTTGGCATTACTATTATCGACTGCCTAGACTCGACCCGATTGGTCATCCATTGCTGGATCTAAGCCTAGGTCGGTGACCTTAGTCGGACTCTCTTAGATGTCAAAGCGTGGAAAACTGATCCGTTTCCTGCCCCGATGGTAAAACTCCCCCAGTGAAAACGGTTGATTTTAAAATTTTAAAAAATCTATTTTTGACCCGACTTTGACCCATTCCAGGATCAAATCCTGACGGGTCAAAACAAACTATAATGCCCTTAAACACAAGGCAGACAAAGTGGGTCGATAGGTACCTACACAGGTAGTGAATCCATTTGCCATGCATAAACTAAATTGAAAGATTTCGTGCAGGAGCATTTGAAACATTAAAGTTTATACGAACGACGTCCGGGTACTCACAGAAAAAGAATAACGCGCACATACCTAATGGTCCTCTGCCATCGTTCACCGGCATGAACTTGAGTTAAGCCGATGATGGCTTGCATCCATGCCATTAATTGTATTCCAGGTCGTATAGGAATGGAGTTCATCGTTACAATGAACGGAATTGGCGTCTGCTTGTACCCTGAATAGTGTACATGCGAATAATAAAGCAGGAATAGGATTTTCGTTTTGTGTACGGATGGAAGATAATAATGCAAAAGAATTCAGTGGTGCATGAACTCTTTTTACATTACAATTTTGAGTAGTGAGTAAAAACTGAAAGCAAAATCTGAGGATTCACAGGAGCATTGTCTCACTACAGTTTCAGCTCTCTCAATCTCAATTCCAACAATCATGTTCAAACATTAGAGATAGTCAGAAATAATCTGAAAACCAGGAGTCCTACTAACATTAACCCTCTGCGTCAGACAGATCCTGGCTAACCGGGTTATTGAAGATAAGAGACAAACGATTTAATTGATTCAGGGAACCCTTGTTTACATGTGCTCGACGTATGGCTCCCAGGTCTTCAAGTATTCAATATTCTGTTCAAGTAACAAAACTCGTTCCACAATTGTTTTTTTTTCTCGCTCCTTTTTTCCCTGGAATCTGCAAAACTCGTCTTGAATTAGTGTTTGCCTACGTCGTGGCATTAAGAACAGATCAATCAATCCTCTTTAAGTGTTTGCACCCTGGGATTTTTGTATGCGTATTTGCATGTCATATGGTCGCAAATTTTTTCAAAATGCTTTAATTGAGCAAAATGTTGTTTCTGCTCTTTCTTCACTTCGTGCACAAAGTTAATCGATCACCAGCAGTGTCAGTGCTCGGTTCAAGTGATTATTCCCGTCTCATATCTATTTAGCTCCAGAGATCTTGTCTTTGGCTTCTCCGAAAACTGGAAATTTTATCCATGTTACGAAGTGGTTTTTAGCTCTCTATTCTCTAATCCTAACACAATTATTAGGTACAATTATTGTTGCAAACCCGCATTCTACCTTGTGACTTGCACCTGAAGACGCTAGCCCTTGAAATGGACTCCACTCGAACAATAAGCAGAAGTTAATTAACACTTAGGTAGGAAAGCCCACAACAATGCAAAGGACAACGTTTCACGGGATTGAACTCAGTAAAAGTTGAATTGAATTGTTGTCATCAAGAGAATACAAGATCTTGACTCTGACATTGTGCTTCACAGTTCATGAATCCTGCATATCCTTTATCATCCGTTCACTATTGTATATCCCGTTCCCGTTTCGAAGCTAAAATATTCGTTCGTCTTACATTCTGCATTTCGGAAAGTTGCACGTGTTTGTCAGTTTGAATTTATGAACTGATAAAAAAGTATACCGAATTAAATCTCCGTAATTGTTTTAACTGCGAACTTTTCGGACGGGCTACTACTTTTCGCTTTCGCAATGTTAACCGAGTGTTTCAATATAAGAGTCCGATTTCCCCGGAAGCCACGTAAAATTGAACATGCCGACCTGCCGAAGACGCCACAAGTTTCGTATATTATTCCTGTTTCGCCGGCATCCCAGCCACCGATTGTTCCGAAAAGAACTAGACCTCCGAGAATTCGTGGAGTTAATATTAGAAAACAAGCCTTGCTAAAAGCCTTAGCTGAAGGAATCAGGTAAAGATTATGGCAAGTTTAGTCCATCGCATTGATTTTTGGAATTTTACTGTAAAATTCCATAACCATGTTTTGACTCCACAGCTTTTATTATTCAACTTTAGGTTAATAAGCGGAGGACAGCTAAGCATGGTTTTATCTTACTCATAACAGGATACAGTGTTAATTTTTTTTGCTTTCTAAATTATCTAAATCGAATTATCTTGTAATGTATAAGCTAGCAGCGTGCATAAGTGAAAGTAGAATTAGAAAAACGTGTCCAACATACAAACCAATTTTAATCTGTGCTTGGTATTGAAATTGAAACAGTCAGGTGCTTTAAACATAAAACTAATCGGAATTAGTGTTATTAGTAGAGTAAAATGCAGAGAAGCGTGGAGAATATTAATGAAGCTAGCAGCAGCTTAACACATAACACACTCTTTATTGGGTCCTTAATACAGTTCAATTTGCGTTTGTAGCTAATGTTATTAGCATTTTAGGAAAGCGTGTAATAAATTAAATGTGGTATGAATGGATAAACATAGATGCACAAACACAATAGCTTGAAACAATTAAGAAAAGCTTAAATATTAATCTCGTCGCCAAAAATACAGAAGCAAAGAATCAGAAGCACTCGGATGAAAATAATGCATTTTTTGACGCTGAGTCTCTAACTTCGCGAAGGTTTACGCGTATTAAGTCAAAGCTTTCTGCGCATGCAAAATGTCATTTCAGAGGTAGCGCATTTATTAAATTGATTTCGAAAAATCTCTAGTAAAAATGAATTGTTGGCGGATCACTTTTGACACATGGTTGCTGTATTTTTGGCGCCGCCAATAAATGTTAGTGATTAGGAACTCGCACCGCTTAAATTTATGGCGAATTAAGTTAGAAATAATAAAACTGTTGTGATTACAGCCTGTATTTTCTTAAATATTTGATTAAGTTATCAACTAAAATCGCTGATCGGCTCATAACTTCTTAAATTACTACTACTGCTACCTGTCTTCTTCAAAACCGAAGTTTCGCTTTTAAATTAGCGATTAGCTTCAGTTGTTCGTGACAATCCAAGAATTTCATTCTTTAACTAACGGTTTAGCTAAGTTAGAGGTTTGATCTGAGAAAATCCCAGACTTCAATAGGAAAGCTGAATAGGTTAATCATATTGGGTCTGAAAAATGCAAGAAAATGCGTGATACAGGTTGTTCAACTTCAACTCCGAGTCCCAAGAATTGGCGTGCTTTGCTTACCTTCGGCAAATCGCATTTCCACCAGTTCATATAGTCACCGGTTTATTTCCGCGTACTAGACTGGACATATGATTCATTTTATTTAATTATGGGAAACAAAAAATCTTCGTATTATTAGGCTTGACTCATTCATAAATATCCATTAATGATCAACTACATATACCTACCTAGTACATGTACCCACAATTTAGTGCTTAGCTTCACTTCAAATCCTAGACTCAAAGTGCATTCATCATTTGAAAATGCTCATTTACACCTAATTTAGGAGTTCTTGTTACAATGAATTTAAAAATGTGGAATTATAATTGATTCATGTGTATTGAAGCTTTTAGCTAGAAAACAAATTACGGCTTGTATTGTAGGCCCAGCCCGCATTGTTAACGACGGCATCCACATGCACTGCTAGAGACCGACGTGAGGCTAGAATATATTAGCCTTTAGCATCCATCTAAATATTCACATAAATTAAATAATATGCATCCTCATAATTTCGACTTAAGTTGAGGAGACATTGACATGCTATCTTCCACAGCTCAGTAGCAAAAGCAAATAGCAAACAAGCTTCCCAAAATATTCACCCCGAGTTTATAATGTATGCTGCCTTAATTAGCACCTGAATTCCTATTTACAGTTTTCAGAACTCAAATACAAGTAGCTCTGGAATTACTGTGCTAATAAGGATTGGAGAGAAACATAAGATCCTCGAATCGCAGCTCGCAGAAACCAGAGAATCCCACCGCGTCAAATTTGCCTCTGTCGAATGACTTGAAAAGTGCATGGCGTTAATATAAGAATCAATCTCAGTCCCTGAAATCATGGACATGCAAGATCTATAAGGTCAAAATATTAGTTTTCAATGACTGTGGTCATTTCAAATCGCACTTTTTGAAAAAATCAGAAGCCCATTTACCGTGGCACACAAATCTACGTCTGCATAGTGATGTCAGAATAAGGTTAGCCTTACGGAGTAAAACTGCCTCAATATAACACTTGTTGACATGACGCAAAGAAATACACGGGAATGACTTATTCACATACTTTTACGAAGTAACTATTTTAAGCTTGGTCTTAGAATCTGAGCCTAAGATAATTAGCAGTCATCTCACAGCCCGCCCTACCTGTGGCCACAGGGCTATTTTTAATGTACCTGTATGATTTTTTTTTTTTTTTTACTGTAGTCAGCCGTGTACAGTCCGTGGCTAAGCAGTTCTTCCGGTTGTTTGGAGTGTGTTGCTAATTCACAAATTTTTTGCATTCCTTCTAATGTCACTGTTGTTGATGTATTTCAAAGTTTTTCCAAGAGTGTATTATTACATGGACTTGGGCTTCCCCACGTCATTCTTTTTTCCTCCTAATTCATGTAAAGAATTTAATAACTAAAGTCTACATATTGTAGCATTCAGCATTCTAGAATCAGAAATCAATCCTGCTTGGGAGTGAATCCTGTTCTGATTGCTGGAGCTCACGAGTTAGTCAACGTCAATCAATACTTGACTTGACGTGATTCAGCATACGTAAACAGTCAAGTTGATTCATTCTCTTCTTGCCGGCTGCGTTTTGTACCAAGCATAAATCAATAACATATTTAAAGGCCGATTCTGTGATACATATTAAGCACAGTAACAAAATGGTGGAGCTGAAAGATATTCTTAAACCAATAAAGAATATTAGGAAAAAATCACGGTGGGATTTGCTGCATAATATTTTACCGGTTTTCAAATATTGGATTTTTTAATAATCTGCAATGGGATCTGTGATGTGTTGTTCATTGCTCTTATTGTTTGGCCCTTAGTACTGTTCCTGATGCAGATGCTGAATTTTTCGAGCGATTCTCGTCCATTCGACTTCAGTATGAATCCAGTGAGAGAA
>VNWX01001206.1:0-16158 GCA_009869905.1 Ceratophysella communis
CCTTGGCGTCATCTCCTTAAGGATGCTCGTCAACCCCTATTGTTTGAAACACTCAAGCTAGCACCCCAGCGTGTAGCATGTGAGTTTGTTTTTGTTTTGGTTTGGTGAATGTTAAGGGGAGTGAGAATGCACTAGTGGTATGGGTGATCTTGGGTAGAGGTAAAATGCACATTGCATTGAGCTTGAGTTTTATGTGTGTTTACCAACAAGAAGGCGTCGCTACACGTGCTAAGTTCGTATGAAACAATGGATTGTTATTCTTTAATGCCCAAACTGGTATTGATGGAAAAAATCGTGCCTATTATTTCATGTACTTTTCCTTAAATAATTAAGAAACTCAAAATATAATTTACCTGGTAATTTATCCTTATCCAAATTAATGACGTAACTAGAAGGTAAGCTTGACTCTGTATTTTCACTAGTATTTATGAGGGGTTCTAAACTGGGTGCGTTACTACTACTACTATTATTGTTATTATTAAAATTAGGATCACTTAGATTATTATTATTTTTACTACTTGGTATACTAGTTAACGGCGTCGTGGCGGGAAGCTGGGTAGCATCAGTAGCGGAAACTGAGAGTGGCATAAGAGGCCCATCCATGAAACATTGGGCACAGCTAGATGTAGACGGGTCAACGATTCTCTGTTGAGCCAACATTGTCTCCTCTGCATGATATGCGTAGAACTGATGTTTCATTTACTTTCCTCGCACACGCCTTTACGATAAGAATTTCCAAAAGTTATCAGTTAGCAAGGGTAAAGTTTTTCAGAAAACTTTGGAACAATAGCTTCAAAACACACAAGTTTATATGAATGTTCAAGATTGGATTGCTTTGTTGATTTAGAATAAGACAACTTTTTCAGTATTTGTGAAATTTCCAATTTCCAACAATGCACGTTGAGAACCAACAACTGGTTTTCAGGGTAAGCAGTTGATAGAGTTAGAGACTCAAGTCCATTGAACTAACAACAAACCAGAGAGGGTTGTTTTCCTACCCACACAACACAGTGGTACTCGTTTGTATAGCAATCGCTGAAAAACGTCGAGATGCGGTCTGACTCGAAGTCGTTTGCGTACTGACTGGTTTTGGGGAGATGGACGAAAGCATTAAGCTCAAGCGACTCTGATGGGGGTTGCTCGCGAGGACTGCATTCCATGTCGTTTTGCAGCAAAAGAGAAGAGAGATTCGCCCGCCCAACCAGAGAGATACAGTCCTCCACACCGCCTATGCGCTACAAGCCCCACGCCAAACACATGGGAAATTCACCCGAGTCACACTACACTCCTCACATCAGGGTTTTTCGTAGGCAAGAGTAATTGCCCTCCACAACCAGAATAGCCCTCCGCCCCTCACGGGCCCTGGGTCTGGCGGGAGGGGTGCCAGTCGGATTATTTGCCCTCTTAACCCCTCATTTTTCTCATTCCAAAAGACGCCATTTTTGGATTTTCAAATTTTCGCGCTTTTGAGCGAAATTCATATTTTGGCGCGGAAAGCCTCCTTAAGGTGCCAGACAGGGATCTAGTTGAGAGAGCGAGTTTTGTAGCGTGCTCTCCGTCCTCCGAACGTAGTTGTAAAGGGGAGAGTGCAATGCCATCGACCCAGAGCCCAAGCTTATTCCCAAAACCAAACCAGCCGAACCGCTGCGCTCCTGCTTTGCTTTGCTAGCTTGGTACTCGGCGTTCTTAAACCTTCCAAACAAAAAACGAGGATCCAATGCCTCGGAAATGGATGGGATTCTTTTGGGAAGACCCGCAGGAAAGTTTCAATTGAAGCGAGGCCATGCCAAGCAAGCACACATAGTAGCTTGGCGTTTGTATGGTAAGCCAATAGGCAGTCATGGCGGGACCTAGCTAAGTTCGGGGGGCCAGCTATGATCCCAGCTTGAACCCATTGAAAAAAAAATATACGGAGATCTCCCCCTTAAAACTCCCGTCACAACAAAGTTGCGGATAGTATGGGACTATATAGGGCTTCTTTTCGACGACCCCGACAAGACGAACCCAGACATAGGACTTTTCACCGCATAGAAAAAAATTACCCAGGCAAAGCCACCGAATTCTCGGGCTCTTGACGAGATAACCCGAGAATACTCCTTTTGGTCTGGACTTGATGCGGTTTTAGACCTCCATTGTCTGAGACACAGAGAAATCCATGTAGTACAATGGGGTTGAGAGAAGAATGTAAGTGTGAGGTGATTTGTAGTCAATACAAATACTACTAATATTTATACAGGCAGACACATAGCTTGAGAATCAAGTCTCAGGCCTTTTTTCGGGGAAAGATAAGAAAGAACACTGCCTACTGCCACGGAAGCCAACTAAGTACATTACATCAACATGGTCAAAGCAAGGCACTTGACTTAAACTTGGGTCAATGCCTCGGCTTGGACCTACCAAACGATTTCCAGCCAAGTACACGACTCCCAATCCTAATTCCGTATATATCATTATTACGGGACGGGAGAAAAAGTTGCCAATCCGGATTTTTAGATTTTCAGATTTTTTTTCGTCAGAGATTAAAGATATGACTAACAATGCGGTACATAAGGAGTCAATGGAGCTTTGGGAATTCTTGAGAATCCTCCATGTGGACTCATCAGAACGAGAGGTTGTATTTCGTACTGTAGAGTATGCAGAGAAGCACGCGGAGTCACTGCCATTTGCTTTAAGGGAAGATACCAGGACAAAAAAGAGCGAGTTTTGGTTACGTGGCCTGGCTTCACCACGCCGCCCGAGCGATGAACTTGCTCAAGGTCTTTTTCTTCTCAGGCCCTGCTCTTCAGCCTTACCTGGACCTTGACACTCCAGAGATGGGAACGACCGAACAAAACAATACCAACTCACTCTCAGCAGAAAATGCTCAGGTAGTTCAATGGCAACACTTGTTATTGTTTACAACTATCAATATATGTTTACTATTTACTCTTTTCACCGGATTTTCTCTCAGATGCGCTTTCACAACATGACCTTTTCATTCATTCCAGTGATTCACACTTCTCGGAAAAAATACTTCAGCGTACTAGGAATGCATAAGCCGGAATCGATATTTACCCTAGAATAGAAAACCCCGAATTCCAGGATTTATCCGCTTATTAGTCCAGAAATAACCTCAGAACAACGTTATCCTAATACTTTCAGAAATTTTGAGGCGGGAAATCGTGAACAATGCAACATCCTGTTGTAATTGTAATGGTGGGTGACTACTACAGAAAGTCTATCCCTTCCTTCCCACATCGAATTGGAGCCAGACATAAGGCTATAGTCAGGATTATCCCATGCGTGGCAATGGCATGTCTACAACAAGCCCACATTCTCGGATCTTGAATCCCTGATCCTCATCCATCCCCCAAGTGACTAGTGTGAGGCTGCAGACGAAGGTTCCTCAAGAATCTGAATGCCTCATTGTTGGATGGAGGGATTGAAAATTCCATAGAGATGTCTGCGTTTTTTGTCGGAATCTCCACGCAGCTCACACACATACTACTCTCCAAAGAAATAATAACCAAAACCACATAGTGCCTTCGAGTCCAAGGGCTACAAAGATTCGAACCCCTTAAGATCCCTGGCCAGGACTCGACCACGTGTCGGTCTGGTCTTGAGTCTGGAATTTCGAGCTGAGCTGGAATTCCTCCAGCTTGGCGCGCTCAGATGCATCTTAGTTATTCCAAGATGGCGGTCAGCAGGAAAACTCGAAACATAAATTTCCAGACGAAAAAATGGAATGGTATAAATTTGCAGGTTTTTGACCTTTCAAGTTAAAATACAGCAGCTTTCACAGAAACTCTGGCGACAGGAAAAGATGGCGGCTACGCCAGAACCAGCACGCTCTACGGCGCGGATATTTAAAATCCCTGAAACCACATCGCTGCCCAATTATGCATTAATATTTTAAATTTACGACATGCAGCAAAGCATAGGCGAGGCCAATGATTCTGAGAAGTTTATTTTGTTTGACGAATCTCTCATTCTTTTGGCTACACGTTTCAAGACGAATGTGTAGAATCTCTGTACTACATCCTGGGGATCACTAATACAAAATAACAATTCTTTTTCCCTCCTGATTTTTTTACGCTCGTAATTTTTTTGGAGGGCTACAAAAATCCTGACTGTGTGTGTCCACAATCCACATTACTACGAGATTACACTCCCTCCTCCCAGGCTGAGCAAGAATCTCTGGTTCATCTTGATTTTTTTTCTTAAGCCAAGAAGAGTCAAAGGAATTTCTGAGCATCTCTCTTCCCGACAGACTCCATGTGTGCAAGTGCATACTTAATGGTGTATTATGTAATCTCTGCAGAGCTTTTAACAAAGATCTCTTCGTCTACAACAACCTCAGAATGAGAATGCAATCCCCCTTCCCGCCTAGATTTTTTACTATTACTTCCAACATCCTCCCTCGACACTAATATGTTAGGGCGTGCTTGGAATTTAACCGAAATTCGAACAAAATTTCGTCTAAGAAATAATTGAGACGAAATTTATGCTGGCTTTCTGTGCTGAACTAAAAATGCTACAGAAAGCGCGTTTTCTGCGAGCCAAAGTTTTAAAAAAAATACACCTTTTTGCAGCCGTCGACATCATTAACTATGCAAGTTTATTCATATAAGAATCTAACGGAAAGTGGCAGTTTTCAAAAATTAGCATAAAAATTTAATTTGTACCGCAAACTTTGTCTAGAATTTATACAAGAATTTACAGAACCGGTAACAGGTGAAATGGACTGTGGAGTGCACATAGCACATACCTTACCTGGATTTTTTTTTATACATCATCTCGTATCTTGACTTCACCTTGATTCCTTCTACTCTGCATTTTTTACTCTACAATTTCTACAACCAACCACAGCCTATTATTACGCATGCATGCCACAGCCTTCATGTTTACTATACACAAAAAACAGCTTGAATCTGGCTTTACTACGACGCATCCTTGCATAGTTTCTTGATACTCTCATCAGTCATCTTCTGCATGACTCTAGTCTCAAGGAATTTCGATGAAACGTACACAGATCGAAATTCATGGGAAATTTCAAATGTCAGTGGTCAAGGCGAAGAATGCTACGGAAGATGAGAAAATTTTGACTTAAGGGACTCTGAAGGTTCAAGGCAACGCCAGTTGGCATTCTACTTTGATTACAATTTACAACACCAAAACTTGAAATTAGATTTTTTAAGTGCATAATTAATTACTGAATAGAAAATCAAAAGATGCCGTTATAAGGTAAAATTCTAAATTTTGCACGAGATCATTTCGTTTGAGCTTCTCTAAAATTCTACAACAAAAGCTAGCGTCACTAATTAAATTCAATGACATTGAGCATTGAAAAGGTTAAATTAAAACACAAAAACTTTTACCAAATCGTCAACAAGGTCAAAAGCCTAACCTAGCCCAACTTCAAGTTTAAGGCTCACCTTCAAAAATTCAAAGTAGAAAAATCACGCGTTTTCTCTTGCAAAAATTTCCAACAAAAGTCAGATTATTATCGTTTCAAAGATCACAGTCACAGATACGGCCTTCTACTGACATTCGTATACTGCATAGTAGGAACTCACTTAAAAACTGACTGACGTGAAGCCTAAGCTCTTTGAATCCAATTCACTAAACACTCAGCCTGAATTCCAATTATGACTTATTGTTTTCTATTCAGAAAACTATTTTCGTACGTAATACGTAAGTTGAAAGCGAAAAAAGCCTTTGAACTTTCCGTACAGTTTCTGACGCAGAGATAGAAGTCAAGGCCAGTCAGTCAGTTCTATAGGAGAAAATACAAACAAAAACTAACTCAAGGTTACAAACTTAGGTTTGCTACTCCGTGCAGGAAAACGGAGCAAAAGTAGTAAAAAACCGCACAATATGTGATAGCAATAGGGTAGTCTGTCATTTGAAAGTAAGGTAGAATGCCAGGGATAAAGGGACAACAGTTTGGATGATGGGCTTCTGTTGGTGAAAGCTAACGTAGCGTGGGATTTGCACGCCAGGAGAGCACGAAGTCAGGTTGAAGGTCGGACAAATTTGCGGCCTTCCTTTTGAGCTCAACCCAGAGCCCAGCCACCCGCATTGCTCAAACACCCGCCCGGTAGAGGATGTAATTATGTACGTATTACGAGATAGAAATGCATAACATATAGATACTGACAGGTGGATTTCGGGCTTTGATGATTAAGCTACGACAATTCTACGTGCCCTGCAGTTGACTTGCCGAGTTAGCGATACCCGATGCTGATTTGATTGGAGCCAAATGCCGTATATCTAGATCAATACCAGCGCGTTACATAAGCGTGTTATAATTTGCAATATGAGAAGAGAAAGCGGGTGAAAGTTGATTATGAGCTGTATAATTGATTCTAACTCCGGGAATGACGCGTATGCTTGCCTTCTGCTGTTGACTCTCTGGCATGGTTTGACCTTCCTGTAAGCCACGCTATTCTGGATTGATTGGACAACTGTAGAAACGTCAATGTCAATTGCGGCAACAACAAAATAAGCTACGCATTTATGTAACGTTGAAATAAACAGGGCAGGGGGACAGCTCTCTACTCGATTCTAGCTGATGCACGCTATTGGACATTTTGGGAAAAAACTTGGTATTTTGAAATTTTGCAATGTTTCTATTGTAGAAATGATTATCCTTGACTTTTTGGGCCACGTGCTTTCTCCATTACATCATGAGCTCCGGTCTTACGTTTAAGAATCAATCACTACCAATAACAGTGCGTTAAGACACGAGCGGGAACGGAGGGGTGTTTCTGCCTAAATGCTTCTCAAGAATTTGTTGAGCCCTTTTGTTCCTGAGCCAGTTAATTAAATTCTTTCCCTCGCTCACCTCGAACCACAGAGACCGCCGAGTTAGATTGACTTGTTATTGGGAGAAAATTATGGGCTCAGAGCGTCATCCGCATACTAACGAACTAAACATTGTAGTCTAGTAACTTCTGTATATTTTCAGGCTAACATTCCGAAAATTCCAATTTAACCTTAAACTTTAAGCCTATCCAAACCTCTCGACACGGCAAGGTTGAGCAAAGGCAATTATCAAGACCTTGAATTTTCAGAAAATTTTAAAAGGGTTGAGTGAGCTTGACACGATATCTGCATGAATTTTCCGGGGGTTCTCAGCTTGACTGTATGCGTTGCGTTCTCTAAAATTATGTATTACTGAACTTCGAATTAACTGACTTATTACTGCAAATAACTAGCTATTAGGAAGTTCTAATATTGCAAACAGTTATTTCATTCTTCTATTTTGGATTTTTTTCAAGTAAAGCTGGTATTTTAATAGTACGTAACGGGGCAAACTGCTGATTTCAGGGCATATCGCGATATGCAGATGTGCATAATTTCGTTTCCCTAAACTTACTCTCTGTAGTTAAAAGAACTGTACCCGAAATGGAATTCTGATGATGTAAGTAAATTATTAACGCTTCATTATTCCGAGTCAGAGTTACATAGAAAGTTCGCTATTAAGGTAGTTCTGCATGACAAAAATTTAGTAAACTGCCTAAAATTTTGCTTAATAATTTTACCCAAAACCGTGTGTTTCGAAATACAAGATTTACGCAACGAGTGTGGATTTAAAATCCAATTGAAAACCATTTGTTGCAATGCAGGCTAGAAATTCGAAGATTTAATTGTATCTTGCGAATACGTCGATGGACTCGACATGTGATGCGGTGATACGACCTTAAATCAGCGTGGGCTGGAAGCTGGATCACTTGAGCATCTGGTCAAAAACCTCTATCAGCCTAGCCTCAGCATAGATAAGTGGAATGACAAGAGTTCAGGAAGGTCGAGATTTTGAAAGATGCCAACCAGAGAATATGAGATAAATTTATGTGGGAAGAAATCTCTTGCACTCTCACCAAAAATCTTTCAACAATAGGATTGACATAGGACAAAGAACTCATTAACATTTAACACCCTGCTTTTGCGGATGACGCAGTTCCAATAAAACATACGATGGAATTTCACCATTTAGAACCGCAGGCCATAAGCTTCAAGTCTAAAGATCAAAACGTCTGGAATTTTTTTCACTGCATGAAAGTCAATTAAATAGACTTCAAAAATTTCTATAAGAAATATAGCAGTGGTATTTTTGTAGGTATTCTTTTGTTGGGCTTCACTTGAAAACAGGCGACAACTAATTAATGGGTAAATCAAAACTTTCGGCTTCTCGATTGAACTTTTATCGAAATTCTAGAGAAGCCGAAGAAAAACACATGACAAATACCAAGTAAAGCAATCACGAGGTTGAACGCCAGAGAAGAATGACGTCATTCTTCGGTTCCAGACAAAACTCCGTATGCCGGAAAACACGAGAAAAAAACTCATAACATGAAAATGAGTGACAAGAACACGTCCTCGGCTTTGCATGCTAAATGCCAGGTGCCGAGTCATGTGCTTGAGATAGAAGCGTCGTAGTAGAGATATTACGTCCTCTCAACGAAATCACTGACCTCGGAGAAAGGCAACTACCCGGGTGAAAACGTCGTAGTTGTGGGTGAGTAAATATTAGAAGCGTTGGTGCTAGAGCTTTCTAGGAATTTCTCCGTATGCTTTTTTGATGAGTGGGGCTTCCAGGGAAAGCACTTCTCAGTTATGCACACGGTGTTTATATCATACATAGCAGAATGCATCGCAGCTCTGCTTTTGCTGATGAATAAAGAATGCAATCCCGGCTTCAAATTTTTACGATTATGACTGGACATAGACATTTGACGAAGCTTGGATATATAAACAGATTCTCGCTTTCTCTGCTCTCGCAATTAAATTAAATAAAAGTTTTATTATCACAGCACGCGCTCAATTAGCTAAGCCAACTGTGTCGAGCTTCGAGTTTAAGTCTGTAATTTTCTAAATCTGCCAAAAGGCCTTCATTCAAGTCCAGAAAAGCCAGAGTGAAAGTCTTACTGCTATGATCACGTTCTGAGTTCATTTCATATAAAGTCATAAACACTGGTTTGGTTTTGGNTGCTATGATCACGTTCTGAGTTCATTTCATATAAAGTCATAAACACTGGTTTGGTTTTGGGAGTGAAAGTCCTTTTCTCCGCGTTCTACGCCGTAGCAGTTACATTGCAATGTGCAATTTCGGATCTGGAAAAGTCTGCTACCCCATGCCAGCAGAGTAATGAGACCCCCATCCCGCCCACGGACAGTGCCCTCAGAGTGAAAGTCCTAGCATTTTATAGGAAAAACAAAGCAGATTGTCTGTATGAAATAGGTATATATTGCGCTGCAGTGCTAGCTACGGTTCTAGAACTTTTGAGAACATAGCCGCCACTTAAGTGAGGATAAAGCGGAGGGGGTAACCTTGAGCAGCCGGGGTCACTGTGCTGAGAGTGCAGAGAAACGCTAACAGACTAAAATTAGGTACTTTTCCTATTTAGGTACACATTGAACAGCTGAATAAGGGACGCCGAATTTTCAGCAGAAACCTTTTTTATAGGCCCCGGAACTCATGTACTGATTACTGATACTGTGCAGTACTAAGATGGGCATATTTTTGCCCTAACCTAACCAACTGCGGATATAAATACCTTTGCGAGCTCGAGATTACACACTACTGCAGCAGTATTCCGCATTATAGAATTCAAAGTTCAAAGATCCGACACATGACAGTTGGATATGTCACGGGAAAAACACAGCAGTGGATTCCATGTAGAAAGTTTTGGTTATTGATGCTGTGTTCGCAACACACAGTCTAATGCGTATTCCTTTGATCTTTTCACTTTCAAGTTACATTACAGAGCAGCAGTGGTAATGGTCGGCGTCAGTGATAAAGTTCAAGGCAGTAGAGGAGGCGGGCGAGCTAGCGGCGGCGTAGGAATCAGAGTCCATTTCGTTATGAAACATATTTTTCTGAGTGAAGCCTGAGTTCGTTTTTGGCTTTGAGCTCAAAGGGTAAAATTGAACTTTATTGTTTGTGACAGATTTCAAATGTTTTGTTGGAATACAAAATAAAATACTTTTGCAAAAGACAGTTTTTTTTTGTTCTTTGTTATGACAGTTGACAGGACAAAAGCAAGTTGAAGAAAAATAATCCGCTCATTTTATGATGAATCAGGTCAGAGCTATAATTTACAATTCTAATGACTAACTGGATAGGTAAATTGTTCAGCAGTTAATATTTCGCGTATTAGGGGGTACGATATTGCCTGGAACTCTAAAGCCGTTCGGATTGATATCCAATATCCAATGGTTTATCATGTCTAAATTACGATGATTTTGAAAGCTCATTATTTTTTTAATCCTCTATCCCGGATTGTTTTTCAGAATCCAAATTTCGAAATTTAGTATATTTAAACATAGCCTGACTTAGAAAATATGTTTTAAAAATATATTCCAGATCATGCGGCAATTGGCAATGGTATGGAAGATCAAAGGCTCTACGCTCTGAAAGCATTTCCGAAGCCTCGATAAACCATCTCCCCCAGCAGCGAGCGCATTTTGTGCTTGGAGCTCCCTCGCACCACCTGGTGACCATTGACAGTACTCATGCCTACCTGTAATTCCATCTTCCTATCCTAGAATGCCATACCTTATCTCTCTACAGATTTCAATTTCAATACAAATCATAAGCATTTATCGTTCTGACTTCAGACAAGTATTTTTATTTAAACCATTAACTGAACAATAAGGAAGTTAAATATAAACGAGCCTAATTTACAGACGACAATAGCTCCTAGTAAACTCAAGATTCAACAGTAATGCTCAATAAAATGTGTATAAATAGGCTGCCTGGGAAAAATTCCAAAACACTATAAATACAGACGCCGTCTACATTTAAATGCACATTCCATTCAAGCAGATAAAAATGCGAGTGTAGAAATGAAAAAAAAAGATAGATGCAATTAAATGGCGACAATACTTGGCGTTCGAGGTTGTCTAAATACTTGGCTTATCTAAATTACCTAAGTTATGACACTTGGCCTAGCCATAATAACAATTAAAATGCAACCGACTACGAGAAAAGGCGAGAGAAAAAAGTAATTAATCTAAACGAAAATTCATTTTCTCATGCTTGAGTAGGTTTGAGAACGGGCATTGGCCCAGCAAAATTCTTCGCCTCAATAAAAAAAAAATGTAAAGTCCTTCCTTCAAGTCGGTCATGATATGATCAGTTTTAAAAATGAAACTACTCCATGTAATGTGCTATATGGGCAGCGTGGGAGCGGATGGATCTCTGCATAATTGCACTTTTTCTAATTACGAGAATTCAGCTACATTCTACACAAGACATTATACATTTGAACTCGAATTAGGCTCGTAAACATGGACTTTATAATATGGGCATTTCCAGCACAATTCTTCGGCAGTTGATCCCGCTTTTACCGTATTTTGACCATCGTGAGACCGAAACTCCATCCAAAATTCGCGAATTGTACAATATGCAGCAAAGTCGTCGCATTTTTTTTAATAAACTATTTTATGCTGACGAAAAAATTCACGAAGACGCCAGCGCTATCCAAAAAATATATAATGTCAAAGAGTCCAAGTACTTTTGAACCAAGGAAAGGACGAACAAGGAGGAAGCCGACTTAGATAGGTACTCAATTTTAATTGTACTGTAGACACAATGTTCGTCTACTCTACATCCCTTGCCAAAAGGCACATATGGAAAGAAGGAGGTGTCCGGACATCTGCACATAACTAAGTTCCTAGATGAAGTTTATAGCCCCATTATTTACAAAAACGAGACGATCGAAGAAATTGCAAGCTCCTCAACTTTACTCCGGTTATGCAAACGCTGCTGCTGAAGCCTCGATCTCGACTGTCATTGACTCAAGTTGAGCTAAAGGCTAAGGTCAAGTCTATGTAGCCAGTTACTATCCAAAGTCATTGCCAAACGGGTCAGACGATCATATGACATGCGATTCTAACATTGAGAATCTTTCCAAATTCCAAAAACTATTTTTAAAGAATAAGACAAAGGCGTCTGCCTTGGCCAAATAAAGAGCGGAAGTCGGGCAGAAATAATCAATTGGGATTTTTGGATGTAGACGTTCATGGAGTTAGCCGATTTGAAATATATTTATCTGTGGTATGGTAAATCCAGTCACACCAACGGAACTACCTCAGTGAAACCATTAGAAAAAGGGAATTGCCATTAGAGATTAGACGAAAGTTCCTTAGTAGCCTCAATCTCACTCAATGCCCTGTCAACACAATGACGAATGAGTCGGATAATTAGGAAAAACCACACCACAACGCACACACACCCTGCCGGCCCATTTATCGTTCTGGAATTAATGCAGGTTCGTTGGAACGACAGAATAATCTAATGAAGATTTCCCGTGTAAACCGCCAGAATATTCGTACGAAATGCTTAGTGATAGCTTTAGTATTTCTCAGAATTCGAAAACTTTGCGTAGGGCCTAATGTGTTTGCGTAAGTTACATTATTTGGTGAAAATTTTACTTGAAGTACTAAATAAATCAAGAAATACCAAGACTTACTGTATACACAGTACGCCTAATGTTCTATTGCTTATTGTAAACTGACTTTTATTATGGATTTTTGGCCATTAGAGGAGACTCGTGCTTGACATCATGGCTTTATAATGAATTTAAACCTAACTAGTTAATCGAGGTGAATTAAGGCCTGAATTGAAATACCTTGATTAGCTCGCTTTTCGGGGTTACTGTGATTTCATATTAACATTTACTTGTCGTCAGTACTGGGCACAATTTCTAACCTAAAGGGCCAAAAGTACCCCTATTTCCATGAAAATCTATAAACAAATATATATACAGTATTTACCAACCTGGAATCTGGAATGTCAAAGTTGTAAATGTGCAGATAAGGCCGGAAACCCCGTTACCGAAAACTTGAATGAAAACCCCCAAACCAAATTCCTTTCCGATTAAAAATGGTACTGGTTATCTCGAAATCTCTGAAATTTCGGGTCACAATTTCCTACTCAGGAAAGCCGGAAGTCTGGCCAAATAAATTTTAATTCATTTCCAAAAGGTAAATAAACAAAATAGTAAGGATGTATTTACGATAGGACTACGAGGAAAAACCTAAAGTAAAAGATAACTGTACTCAGAGGCACCCACAACTTTAGTGATATCAAGACGAATCCCCAAGTAAAACCCAACGAGAATTCTGAAGAAATTCCATTTCTATTTCATGACATTCACGAAAATAGCATAAGTGGCGGCAGGCGCAGTTAGCAATAATTATGACTCGCATGTAGTCAACACGTCCTTTGACACGTCCTGGAGTAATGATGCTTCGGAATAGGCGACTGAGTTGACCAGACAACTTCAGATTAAGATTATGGAGTCTCTGAAGAAGACGCTGCGTAAATGACTATTGGAAACATCCACTCAAGACAGTGACGAAGCGTGTGAGCAACTGTGATTAAGATTAAATCGTACAACACACAAGGGAACATGATGTGTTCATGAACTCATGACTGAGAGAGCGGCTTAATTTTCTATGTGTCATCGTGCCATTCATAAAACAACCGAATGTCAGGTTCTGCGTCTTGGCGAAAGATACGTATATATATCTTTCTGAATATTTAGACCATAATTACAAGCATTTTCTTTACAACTGGCGCCAATACTAGCTTTAGGCCTCTACTCAAAATTTAAATAAATAATTAAATATTATAGGGCTAGAACGATCCGACATAGAAAATCAAGTGTCGAGCACAAGCCTTAAATTCAGCTTCATCGTAATTGTACTGGTCAGTTTTTGTGGAAAAGTCTACACGATACACGACCAAGCCCACGCTCTACGCCTTTAAATTCCAAGGGAAACCAAGTGCTTTCTGAGCTGAAAATCATTATCAGGCAAAATACTTGTGAAATTCCAAATGTACCAGCCCTAAAAATCCTAAAAATACAACTAAGCTACCCTTTTCGAAACAATGGTTTTTCCAAATCAGCCCAATTCCAAATAATAATATTATCGTTTACAGAGTAATACGACACACACACAAAAATGGCCTTCTAAGTACCGATATGAGTTCAAGTGAAGGCGTTATCCGTTAAATAATGTACTTTTGAACTTGACCCTGCATTATCAACTGGCAAGCATAGACATTGGATCATTAAAAAATCAGAGGTTTAAGTTGGTATTTTAAATGACGTTCAAACCGCGGAAACTTTAATGCTTAGATTTTTTGATCTCTTAAAATCCTGGAAATGCTCCAAGTTCCAAGAAATTCTGAAAAATAAACCTAGCGGCAAGCAAGACGCACTCTGGTAATTGAAATACGAAACACGTGATCCGAAAATTACCGTTTTCATTCAGAGTATTTTTTACTTTCTAAGGAAAGAATTAAAAACCCATTAGGAATTTTAGACTTGAAATTCAGATTTACATGAGAACGCTGCATTGTTCAGAATAATGCTAAGAAATATTTGAAAAATACATTGGGCGTATTTATTTTATATTGGTATTCTTATTATTGTAATTTGTAATGTACACTCACTAAAAATTAGGTCAAAACTTGAAAGTTAACACACTTTAAGAAGTAACACAGTCAAGTTCCGCGTTTGAAGCTGTCTTTATGACCTAACTAAACATTCTCTTATGAACATAAAAACTTATAAACATTCCGCTTCTATTTTAGTCCACGGAGAAATTGCGTCAATAACTATTGAAGAGTGACATTAATTGTGTTGTCGAAATGGCAACAAAAATTATTTTGAAGACCTTCGGATTTTATGTTAATAATAATGGAAAATCATAATTTTTAAATTGTAATGTTGGGAATTCAGACTAATTACTTGCTCTTGAATTCGCGAAGCATTTACTATTTATTATCTCTTCCTCATTGCATTGTGAATTGTCATTACATTCTTGTAGCTCGTACGTCGTTTTGGTAGGTAGTGTAAATAAATACATGCAGAAAATACAAGGCATCTACATGAGCTTCCCTCCTCGGAATTGACCATACACTTACCTAACCCTATCATAAGCCCTTCACTCTAGCAGCCCTGATTACCGATTAACCAAAGTTGAACACTCGACTTTAAAGGGTTCAGAGTTGGATGAATGTAATGTACTTCCTTTTCACCTACCTTGACCCTGGAACTTCCTTTCCAACTTAAATGCCCTTAGCCTAACACTTATCAACTCCGATAAAAACAAAATATGAACACTTTGGATTAATATATTGATATCGGTATTTAAAATGCTAAAGTCACACTTGTTCGCCTCAAACTACAAGCTATTGCTGCTAGTGTGTATTTTAAATTGAAGTATATTTTACATAGTCCTAGGAGGCAACTTATAATGAGGTGAACCTTCTATAATAACATTGAGTTTCAATTTTTAATGGTAATTGAATTATTAAGATTCAAAATTTTAAAAACCAAAAATTCTTAAATACGACAAACTACGTTAAGAATTACGAAAATATTATTTTAAATATTCGTGCCTGAAGATAGATTTCCTATTCATTCATCAGCTATCTCTCCGATACTTAAGGGCTCTTCCCTATTTCCTTGTGAAGGACCGGAAGACGCTGGCGTCAGGAAGAATTATGATTTAATTCCTCGGCCTCTGACGTACGTTTATGCCATGACCCACTCATGCCGTACTTTGACCCTTCAAGGAAGTGACGTGGTCTTAAGACTTATTTTTTAAATCTCAAGAAGAAAAGACAGTAAAGGCCTCTTGTCCCTGAGACTGGATTATGGTAGCCCTAATCTCCATTTCATTTTCTTAAGTACATACGGACATTGCACCAGCAACACTCGATAAAGGGTATCTCATTGTCAGCCTTAATTTCTCCGAATATTAAGCTAGCCTGGAGACCAAGGGTCAAGCTAATTGTCTGTGATTGTGGATTTTATTTCGAATTAAATCTTTCGGGTTATATACCAGGCATGCATTAGAATTTTCACTGATATTGTTAATTGCATTTACGAAATGACCTACAAAGACCTTGTTTCGAACCGCTATACAATGGCCAAATACTATAATTTGTTTACAAGCAAAGATATTTAAATTTTAACACGTCAATAGCCCGTTAACCCCCGAGCATAGAGTGCATTCGACCGAATGATAGGCCGTTCACCTCTATCTAGGTTCCTTTGAAGAGTTAAGGTAGGTTCAGGATAATAAAGCAGGCGCGTACATCTGCCAGGCGTCATTGACCTATCATCCTGACTGATTACCCTCTGCTCGAAAATG
>VNWX01001207.1:0-16158 GCA_009869905.1 Ceratophysella communis
TGTACATGTCATTGGCTTTTCATGGACATATCGCACGGGTCATTTGGTTTCGTACTTTGGAAGCGAGCGAGGAAGTTCGGTGACGCGTTCTGCCATAAGCTAACATTGTCATGCTCCGAATCCGAACCACCTTAAGCTCTCATGCATAATTCAAACAATAGACACACGTGGAGCCGGCAGGGGGTAATAAAATGATATAAAAAAAATACAAAATGTGCAAAAATCAGCCACGATCTCCGCTCAGTTCACATCAGATTTAGTTGCGGTATACGAACTACGACTGACAAGATATTCAATCTCTGTTGTGCTCAACGGAGCCAATCCATCGTCTGCTGTGTAATGCCAAATCCAAATGTTGAATGTACTAAAAACCATGTACCTCTAGTGCTTCCTCTATGTAAATTCAATGCAATCTGCCTCAGCAGCTTCTTGTTTACGATGAAAAGCCTCAATTTTTTAATGATCTTGTTGTTGTTCCCAAAGAGTTCAGTCCCCATATTCCCATCCCCCTGGACGGACCAATGAGAGCTGAGAACAGCGCTCGCAATTGAATTTGCATAGTTAAATCGTACGACTACAATTACGACCGGAAAAAATATGCCGAAAGACAGGATAGTCAATAGATAACTCGTAACTTCGAGGGACGACTCTGGTCGTCATAAATTAAAGTAGGTAGAGTGTGTCCAACCACAAAAACAAGTTCAGTCGAATCTATTGACTACATTTATAAACAGACAGAGATGCTATCACAGCCCAAACACATACTGGCTGTGAACAAAGGGACATAAAAGTAATTTTTTATTAACGGAAAATGGCAATATATCTACGAGGACTAGGTAATTAATGAAATTAAACTTGTTTACTTCATTTTTATTTGCAAGCAGAAATGGAAAGAGAACTGCATGACCATAATGAGGCTCAAACATTAATGTGTATTTTCAATATCTGGCAGATAACTGACCATAACTAATGTTTAGGTGTCTGCCTGGTCTCTCGTATAGTCTGGACCCCAGACCATGTAAACTATCATTTAGAGCCCACTAATTAAAATTAAGAAAAATAATTCAAATGAAATATGCGGAAATAAAAAGTAGCATTTCTAGTAGTGCTCGAATTTGTATCGACGAAAATTTCGGGGCCTCTGGGACAAAGCTCAGGAGTCTGATTGGTATTCTAAATTCCAAATAGAATTCCAAAATTCGAAATATTTACGGTATTCTACGGTCAGAATTCAGAATTTACATTTGAAATCCACATAAAATCAGTGCAACTTCATAATTATTGTTCAGAACGTTGGACGATTGTGGTAATTGTGAAATACAATTTTGCAAAAATTGATATTTAAACGGACGAATTGAAGATTGAAGTATGTGGTGTAAATCTAGCAAAGAACTTAAGAACGTTTCAATGCGTAATGCGCAATCACATCAGGGGAGTTGTATTATAGTGAAAGTTTTAAATCTTTTCCAGGCAAGAAATACTTTAGGATTCGCGAATAGGCAATGTTTATGTTAGTATTTGCTGCATATCGCTAGAGAAATAAAATTAAGATAATCTTTACCAATACAATGCATAAATAAATCTAATAATCGTCGAAAATTCTAATAAACTCGTTCTTGTTTCCGACCACGCCAAGAAGTATAATATAATGGTGGAAATAAAACCCCAATGAAGAGATCATTGGGTACATAAAAGACGTCATTACATTGCATAGAACTAATTAAAGAGATTAGATTTACATATAAAAATAATTCCACTGCTAAAACCGGTTTTGGTGCGCTTCCATTTCTCAATTAAAGTTCATTTAAAGTTGGAGAAAATTATGACATAAGAATGAAACTTACAGTGCTTACGTGCTATGATCAACGTTCACATTGGTTCATATGTAGGAGAAGCCGTCTTCGCTTAATTTAGCAAAACAAATAAAATCAGACCTCGCATATACTGTTTGATTCTAGTTATGCTACGGCAGGATGCGTGGAAACTATTGGAAGGAACAAGGAACGAACGTGGACTCTATAATTCGACATCATTTTACATTTTCCCAACTTTATTGTAAGCCTACCGGCTCGCCTAAAGAGCTATAAACTTCGTATCAGATCTGAAAATCATCTTCGTCTTCCCATCATAAAATGTGATCTTCTGGATTGCTTAATTATGCAAGAGTTACAAGTGACTCACACTCACATCGCATCGTGGTCACACCTTTTTAGCACATTTCTCAAGCTACACATGTATTATGCATTGCGCACGATGTATTTTTTTAAGCAATTCCTTACTCCTGGTAAGTTTCCAGATTTGGTGCACAACTATTTATGTATCTTTGTAAACTGTCATGGTCATTGGAGCGTGTTTTCGGATTTCTAATACAATGGAAAATCACAGAATTACTTACCTGAGGAGACAAAATCGTTTCAACTGGAATGCCAGGTTTCTGGAAGTCTGGTGACCCTGGCTCTCCTTTTGGAACGCATTTAAATGGAACGTTCGGAAGGAATGTCATGTCTTCCATGTATTCGCCCATGAGTTCCTGATCCTCGCCGCAGAATTCGGTGAAAGAACCTATTTTCTGAATACTAGCAGCGGAATTCGGTGGAGTCGGAAGTTGAGCGACTGATTGCAAAATTCTCGGCTCTTCTTCCAGGTCCTTTTCAAGAGACTTTGGCTTCTTACTTTTCTTCTTTCCCTTCCGACTTCGTTTCTTCGAGCGAGAGCGACTTTTCGAGCTCTTTTTGCTGGATTTTCCAGAAGTGGCGCTGGAACCGGATTCGGTTTTGGATTTGGCAGATTTCTTCGAGGTTTTCGAAGTTGATCGGCTTTTGGATTTCTTAGATTTTTTCTTGGATTTGGGTTGTTTTTCCTTTGAAGTTTCAGTAGTTTCAGAAGCATCTTGAGATTTTTCGAGAGTTTCCGAACGAAGTGTGGAAGGTGCAGGGCTCTTTTTTTTCTTACCACGTTTTTTGGATCGATCACGATCACGACTTCGTTCATTCTCCGAAGATGCTGGAGTTTGAGACTTATCCCGCTTAGATTCACGGTCAGTCGAACGAGCTGCTTTCTTGGACACTTTCTCCTTTGCAGCTTTTCTTTTGGCGACTTTTTCTTCGACGATTTTCTCTTTAAGTGCTTTATCCTTGGGTCTTTTCTCTTTTCCTTCTTGGTTCTCATCCGCTTTCTCTGTGGATGCTGACCGCGTCCGACTTTTGGTAGAACGATCTTTGCTTTTGCTACTTTTACTGCCGGATTTAGACTTCCCTTTGACTTTCGATTTCTTGTCTTTCTTTTCCTTCTTAGCACTTCGCCCCCTGGAACGTGATTTGCCCTTTTTCTTCTTCTTTTTCATAATCCCTGAAAAGTTAGTCATCGGTGGCGATTCGGTCTTCTTTCCTTTCTTACCCTTCCTCAATTCCATCTTACGCCGGCGACGTCCCTCAGGAGTCATATCATACCCACCAGGATCGCCCAAGACAGTACTATCACCAGAGCCACCAAGGTCACGAAGAAACGGATCCATGATTGATTCACGTCTAGGAAATTAAATAAAAGCAAATTAGTGGACTTCTAACAAAACTAGGAAGTACAATAAAATCATCCAATCAATCTGCAAGGTAGTATACAGGCATTTTTCTAATTCAATGTAACTGCTCAAGCATAAAATTCGGCGTATACTTTAATAGGACAAGCGATAAAATCTGGACTCCTTCATACAGATAAGGAAAGTACAATAGCTTTCTGAAAGTGGCACAATGAACCGACAACAAAGGCCAGACCGGAAGTCACTGCCCACTCTAGCGTTCACTCGCCCTGCTTCTCCCTACTAATTGATTCTGGAGTATGATACCATTGTCGAACCTAATTATACGTAGCACCTATTAAATGAATTGAGCTATGTGTTTTTGCCACTGCAACTTTACAAACAAAGGGCCCTTCTAATTATATGAACTCATTATATGGACCAGGTTATGCTAGAACGTTTCAGGATTTCCTTTTTCATGCTCGATGCACAGATGCCATAGAACTTGGTTTCAACCCCGTTCTTCAAAATTACAAAGGAATGTCTCAATCTCAATGCAAAAGCACGATGACAGAGTTCAACTCTAGGCCTCGTTGAAGATTCGAAGATTAAACTTCCGCTTCAACTTCAATTGCCTGGTTGAAACAAATTCTAAAAGCGTATATAGTCCCTGTTCCTGACATTATTCCAGGGTATTTTCATTGAAGTACATTGATAAATGATAAAGCATTTCAAGAGCCGAACTTAATCGTGAAACAGACATTTTGCGATCAAACCGCAAAGCCGAGCGAACTTGGCATTTTTATATGCGTACAGATGGAGGCCTGAAGCTTCCAATTTTGTAGGGAAAGAAAGCCGGGCTAGATTACCCACCCTAATCCCAAAAATATCTGCTTTTAAAAAGAAACGCTGCAGAGGAAGTGATAAGACATGAGCTGAATAATGTATCATACTTTTACAATTGAACAAAAAGGACGGATTCAGGGTAGACTGATTGCCCAACAGTAGGCCTAACAGTAGCATAATGATGTTATGTTATCAGGATCAGGATTAAGTCCGTCCAACTCCAGTCCAGGGATTCTTTCGAACCTAAACTATGAAATACAGGTATCCTGGAAGGAAGTTGAGGCTAGTCTAGTAGCCGCGAGACTCGGTAAATGTAACAATAGCATATGGGAAATTATGATTCCTTGATCTTTATTCATGTAATATTTCCCTCTGTCTTAGCTTAACCTTGTTTTCCAACTGCTACCCTATCGAAAGAACTTTGGGAAACAAGATATCGTGGAAATGCAATACACGGTTAGTTTTTGATGAGTAGGTACCGAAACCGAAGTAAATCTTTTTTCTATTTCACATTTCCATTTGTGTATTTTGTGATGATTGTACTAAAAATTAGGAAATAGCGATTGAAGTTCATTCTACGTAAAATAATGCACTCCAATATGTATGGAAAGTTTTTAAAACATGACTAAATAAAAATCTTGAAGGACTTTTAACGAAACTAAAACGGATTAACGGATTGGCATCTGAAACGAGTAACTTTCTCTGGGGAAAGCACGCACCCACATCCAATTTGAGTTTGAGATCATAGGTCATCTACCGATCACTGCTAAGTTTAAATACTTATTATCATACCTGGAACTAGGTGTGAGCTCCAATGATCCTCTACTCCATGAGTCCAGAGCCAAAGGAAGCGGCGGATTATCAGCCTTAAAGATGTCTGCTGGCATATCAGTCCTGGGTTGGTCTTGGTCCAGCCATTCAGTCTAACAAGGTAAGTTAAATAAAACACTTAAGAATGCGAACTAGAGAAAATTAAATACTGGAGAGGAGATGATTTGGGAGACGGACGCCGAACCTCAACAACCCGCAGCCAAGTGTCCCGAAGCTCAAGCCCGATTATGACGGGTGCCGCTTTTGTAAGAAATCTTTCCGCACAAATTGCCCACGAAGTCATCCAGAAATCTTCAACCAATTCATTACACAATTTCGCCGCAGCGGTGGGTTCCGCCTTTTGTTCTGATGTATCACCTTCCTCTCCTATCGTAAAATATTTTTTTCTACATTCGATTAAATATTTCAAATACATCTTATTGATGTCAATCAGTTCAGAAATTTTGACTCGGAGTTTTGAAAATTATATATTCTAGTAGTACTAACGAGGTCCTTCCGCGGATGCCGTGGTTGTCTGCTGAGTATTCGGTGGTACCCGGCCGCTCCGCTTTCTCCGCTTTCTAGAAAGCTTCACCTTGTCAGTTGATCCTGACCCGGCATCCTGCCCTGTGGTAGGGCTTGCACGATCAGCGGTTTCATCGACAACAATACTTGATTTATTCTCTCTATCTCCCCTCTTCCGGGATCTCTTGTCCGATTTATCCTTTTTGACACTCTTAGCTTTTTCAATCTTGTGGTGGAAGGTGTTAGCAGAGTCCGTGGTCCCAGTTTCCGGTAACAAATTTTCTTCTTCTTTCACTACTACAGGAGCCGGAGCTGGGCCTACCTTCGCCTTATTGGGTTTCTTTCCTTTCTTCCCAGCCATTTTAGCAGCTACAATAAAAAATAGAAAAGAAAAAAATATGAAATATTTTGTTTTAGCACATCAGGTCACAATTAAACTTTTATTAGGGAGAAGCCAAATAATGTTTAGAATTAGGAGTATCGGCCAATCACAAAGCCACCTAGGATGAACTTTTCTCGTCGTTACAAATCTTGATACTTAAATAAATTTCAAGTAAGTTACTTATGCTCAAATTGGAAAATTTTATAGATTTACTTGAGCTTACCATTCTCCGATTCTACTCGCATTTAACTAATATTAATTAAAAAAGCAATGAGCTTAAGGTTAAACCTTTAGCAAGCAGCATAGCAGCAGCAAGCTTATCAGATCTTGCAAGAACTCCCTGACGTTTCGATATTTTTAAGACAAAAAGTATTAATTCAAAGCACAAAGATACGACTACAACTGGATTCAACTGGATATAAGATTAGATTTAGATCGCAGATTTGACTTAAAAAAATAACAATTACCGTTATCAAACAAGACAGAGGAAACGTACTTACGTGCTACCCGGCATGTGCTGTGTGTCCAACTGGGGATTAGGATATTTAAGTATATAACTCGGATGCTTTAGTTTTGTTAATTTTAATCGTGTTAATGGTATATATAATAAACTTTTCAGTCAATATGTAGTTCGGTCGCCTGTCTGTCTACGACGAAGGTTTACCTACCTTACTTGCGACCGTCACCGTCACCAGGAGGACCGACACGTCAGCTGAAAATTCGCAAGTCTCGCAACGAGTTAACAGCACAATGCAACCGTGGAGCGTCGAACGTCACGTCGGAGAACAAAATTCTGTCGCGATGCTAGAAAACGACAAGGGACGCCATGAGCTTGAATCCTGGCGGAATTCCCGCCGTGTTTAAGACCTGGCTTCAGCTTATATGCTGGGTTGTCCTGACGACAGAAGTAGGTTATTGTTTCCTGCTTAGAAGCACGCAAGTTTGCAACCCTACTTTTTCCCTCCACTCGAATGCGTCTCAAGAAACCCAGCACTAACTCAACACAAACTCGTCGGAGGCTGAAGGCAACCCACTTGCAAGATTTCTTGACTTTGTAATCGAATGTTTTGTGCAGGTAAATAGAATTCGGCAAGAGATCTATCTGGAGAAAGTCAGGGAAACAAACATTTTCCTAAGATTTGTTTTGATTTTGAAATCAATCATTCATTTTCAATTTTGCTCATTTCATTCGTCATTTTGTGCTTATAATTTAATAATTTGTGCTGAAAGACTACGAACAGGAGCTAGGAAGCAAGCGTTGAAGACGAAACAGCCACAAACAAAGCATGAGCTGTCGAAATTGAGAAAACAGGAAGATTGAAGATAAGCAAATAATTCAACTGAAAAGTCAATTATTTTGTAAGGAACTGAAAAGCAACATTTTCATTCATCGTGAACTTACGTTTGAGGTAGTAGCTCCAAGCACCAGGCTCTAGCAGCTAGCAGACAATGAAGGCAATGTTTAATTCATCGTCCGTGTTTCCACCATACACTGGCAAAGGTAAATCATTAATTTTTGTAAGTTCAAAGTCCGAACTACACGCTGCAAATTAAATTAGGCATTGCACACACATTGTTGCTTCATATTTTATGTCTATGTTTCTGTACTGCATGATTAATATTTGATTTACAGATGTGTACAACAATAATGCAATATGTGGTTTAAAAGTCAAATTCTAAGGTTTAGCGGTCGGTTGGAGTAAAGATCTTGCTTGGGCTTTCGGTGAAAAGAAAATCACAAGTTTTTAGTAACCACCTCCATGCTAAACTGTGTAAAGGTGGTTACTATAAAGTGGTTACTAAAGACTTGTATTTTTAGTGATTTAGAATTGTATGCAATAGACCGAGGGATCGGTGAAAAGTATAAGTTTTTAGTAACCACCTGTACACGGTCTAGCATGGAGATTAGGTGGTTACTAAAAACTTGTGATTTTCACCGATGACCGAAGGCCCAAGATCTTTACTCCAACCGTAGCGGTCATATGTCATATTATATTATTGTAACAAAATATGAAATTTGAAATTCGGTATACCTAATTTGTTGAGTTCGCCCTGTCACCGTCACCTGTCTCTCGTGCTAGAATCGTGTGGCGTGGGACGTGCTGTTATGGTCAAGGAACTTGTAACTTGTATTTGCGATGATTTTGTACTTGTAGCATCAGTTTAATTGACACATATAATTACAAGATCCTTGGAGGCTCAGTTGTCCGTTCTTCAGCGTAAATATGCATGTATAGTGCCACAATACTTGTACTTTCTATCAGATATTTTGATTTTCCTCGCACTGGACGATTCTACATATTGAATTTCAATTATACAGGGATTTACAGTTTCAGTATTTTGATCCAAGCGATTCAACAATGACTTTTTTAGAGACATTTGGAACTAATTCTGTCGAAACTCATATTTTAAATAAAATATCCCGTAAGGGAATGACCTAACACACCGATGTGAGGAAAGAATGCACCCGCATCCACAAACAAAATGGACGATTACCTAGGTCATAGTCATAGGTATATGTATAATCAAAGTCAAAGAAATCCCGTGATCTAGAACATATATTTATTTATGGCGCTTTTATTTTTATGGGCATTCGCGTTTCCTGACCCGACTGTGCGTCCACAGTCTACTCTAGTCCTAGTCCTAGTGCAATAATGAAAACGTAACGAGCGATGCGATTAGTCTAGTACAATTGGAACTTGTCACGTCATACCTTCAACTAACTTCATGTCACGTCCCTCTGTCCATGTCACTGCGATTTACTTACAAGTTTTACTTTACTGAATACAAAACAAATTTGTTCAGTCCAACTAACATATTATTTTTGAGTATAAATATCTATTCCAATGTTGTTACTAGGGGGAGACCAGCGATCTTATGATTGTTGTAGCCTAATCAAACAACTAAATAAATTCAAATTCAAAATTCAAATTCTTGTAGTATTGCTGTAATTTGTGTGAGCGAGAGAAGCATTAATAATAAATTTTGCTTTGCCTCCTCATTTCCTTTTAGAATTCCCTTTTCCTTCATTTCCCTACCAGGAACCAAGCTGTAAAATCAGCGCCCCAACAGAATCAAGTCAGAAAATGATAATGGTAAAGAAACATTTGGTTTGGATTAGTTTATTCAAGTATTCTTAGAGATGTAACAATAAAGATGCATCTTATTCATACTACTGAAATTCAAGAGTTCAATGTTTCACATTTGGAAGGTCTTATCCAGGCAAGGCGCTTATGCAAAGATTAGGGATATGTTGTCAACAGCTGTACTTCTTGCGTGTTTCGGATAATATTGATTTCCATTTTCTTTTTCTCTCCCGAGACGAGACTCCGCATTTTGTATACGCTCTGCTGTGCTCTGCAGGTACATTTAGCATAATTATATACAGAATTGCAGTCGCGTTCGGATGGTACGCGTACGTACATACTTTCTCTTATCGGATCTGTCCTTAGCGAAAGTTCAAAAGCAACGGTAGCGATTCTGGTCGCTGTCACTGTAAGGTTGTTTTTGTTGGTAACTAGTAACTACATATGACATAGGTACTACATACATAGAGTTAGGTTATTTTTTATTTTAACTAAATTGTAATTCTTAGGTCTGCCTGTTCATTTAATCTGCCCAGCATAATTAAATAATTATTTTATTTTTCTTTCTGTCTGAAGGTAATGGTGAACCGGAGAAGGATTATATTCACGACAACATGAAACGTGTCCGACAAACGAGTTCTCAAGTAAAGCAAACCAAGACAGTTCCAATGAAAGTAAAGTTTATTCCGGGAGTCACAAAGAATCCAAAGTTTGAGCATGTGGGATCACGGATCGCTGGACTTATCCGGGTAAGAATGTGATACCAAAATCTAGGTTCAGGTTTAAAATATACTTCTCTACTCCTCTAACTCTATTGTAGTGCTGACTGATTGCAAGTATTTTGCCCTTTTTAGGCGGTTCCTAAACGAGGTATTGATGACGAAACTTCCACTGATGGAGCACAAGTAAATGGCCGTGGTAAAAAGAAATCGAATCAGGAAATCAAACCTATTTGGGGAGCAAGTGCTGCTGCGAATGCTCGACGCAGCCTTTCAAACAGTGCTACAGACTTACGAAGCACTGAGGGTTCTGGGAATAAGTTTCGCAACGAAGTTCCACCATACTTACGCCGAAAACCGAAGCCCATTCAACCTCATGAAGAATCCGTGTACAATTGGCGATTCGTGGACACAAACAGCCTTCCCTCAAATTTTGCAGAAAGGCAGAGATATGAGAATCCTGAAAAGTTTGCAAAGTTTCCCAACGCACGAGACGTCCATGTTCATCGTGTTGAGTACTTACCTTGTGATGGAATTTGCGCAGAAGAAACATTGAACACTCACAACGGAGACTCCGGAAGATCTTCATCGTCGAGTCGGACTTCACGCGGTATTAACACTGAGGAAACCAGAATTTACCCTGAGGAATCACTTCGGCAGTCACAGAGCTTAGACCAACTTGAGAACTGGAGCAATGCTTTGGAAAGTCCGATTGTTACTCCACCCAGCATGTTTACGAAAACAAGAAATTTGCAAACACAGACGACAGCGAATCAGTTTTCAAACGACAATCAATTTCGGAGTCGACAAATGCAAATTGGTCAAGGAGACGCAGATGTGACTGATGGTTTCTCCAACTTGAGACTTAATGGTGGTGGAAGTGGAAGTAATCTTCCCAGTGCCATGCCAAACACAGTTTCAAATTCCACTTTGAATCATTTCGTGCCCGGACCTGGAGGAGATCAGCCGACGCATACACTTGGAGTTGTTCCAAAGTGAGAACTAGCTTTCAATTGAGTATTGAGGGTGTTTTGCCATTGCCGTAATACATCTATCATTAAATTACTGTTTCTGTATTTGTAATTCAGATACTTGAAAAGTCGGCAGCAACAATGGAAACTTGAGGAAGAGGCAAAGCGGAAGAAAGAAACTGAAGAAGCCGATGTTCCGCCAGGTCATATGCGAATGCCGGAAGCTGAACGCGTTCAAACCTTGAAAGAGTTAAAGACGAGTAAGTTAAGCTAAAGAACTTTACCAACTATGGAATCTGTAATGTCAAATTCCGCATGAACATTTGCTATCTGAATTTTTACAGCCTACGATAACCTCGTCAATGATTTGAACCGAATACCCATCCATATTGATACCATTCGAGTGCGTGACCACAAGATTGAACTCGAAAAGCAACTGACCAAGCTGGAACAAGCCATGAGAATTTTTTCTCGGCCCAAAGTTTACGTGAAGAAGGAATCGGGATCGGAACAGTAAAAGCCATACATACCAGACCAGCGAAATTGAAATGATTTAGCGATAATAGTACAAACCTAAACTAAACATAATCACACATATATCTTGAAAACAATGTACTTAAAGTCCATTCCGTCTAAATAGAAATTGTACCTAATATTAAGTTTGACAATTTGCCTTAACGTTGACAAAAGACACATTCCGTCCTGTTTACCAAACGCTTAACGATACCAAAAATCCGAACCAATTAATCAGCTAGTAGTGATAATGATAATGAGACGTAATTCCAAATAGTAAGTAAAAGTTAGATGTAATTGAGAAAACTTTAAGAAAAATGTTAATTGTGATTTGGCAGAAATGAATCAAGGATTAGGTATGTGCCTTCGTCGAGACCGAGACATAGGATTAGATAAACTTGAAGTCTGTGAAGTGTTGTCCGTCGTGCTCTGCGTTTAATTTGTACCTTAAGTATAGGCAAGTTATAATTGCTGGTCTCGATTATGTTTTTTTTTGTTTGTTTTTTGTAAAAATATTTTAGTCGAAATATCAGCAATGGTATTCAGAGGTTCCTGGTTTCCGCCATTTTATTCCAGCTCAATGTCGTGTGGTTTTGACTAACAGTATCCGTTATTTTATTTTTATAATTTTTATTTTTCAACGAACTGTTTAAATGCATGTATCAGCAGCTTCACTATGAAGCACCTTGTTTTTTAGTTAATAAGGTAAGTCGGAATGTAGCGACAAGTGACGATTCGCAAGTAAAGCTTTCAACGTATATGAGTATATTTACAGTCCAATGCATTTTTCAATTTACCATACGTGTTTATCATTTAAATAGCCACAACGAAAAATGTATTATCAATTATCAAATACATTGGCTCATTGAAATTGTAATCAATCTTATAGGTAGTAGTGCTGAAAGAACTCGTATATTGAAAAACTTTCCTTTGGAGTTTAGTCAAAACCTATATTTTGAGGGTAAGTTTTTCGTCACCAATCTACCAAAGTAAAATGCACAATTAACATTTACAAAACCCAGTAAAATCCGAATTTTAAGTGTATCTAATAAAAATGATATGTCTACAATTTGAAGTTCAGTTTAGAATTTTACGTAATCCTGTATTTTTATGAGATGTGCTTCTATTGCGGGAGGAAAGGAAAGCCGTTTCTGTTCCTTTTCTAAATTATTCTGTTCAAATTTCTGGACTTTTCATCCTTAAAACTCGAATAATGACAAATGAAAACCTAGTTTGAAAATTATCTGGTCAGGGATGAGGATTCACGTCACAAATCTTGATTGTAAAACATCATCGTTATTTGCAACTTGTTGTGAAACCACCACCACGATGGTGACCAACGGTGCGCTGTTGTGTATTGCTTTTAAATTTGTCCGCAATGATTTCAAAATCATTTCTGCATTTTAAGATGGATACGTTTGCCACAACCCAGCAATAACAATGAGAGGTCGGGTCGAATTGAAATATTAATTTAGTTCATTTTAACAAGTCACGCTCAATATGTGATAGCGATCCCAAATCACATAGCCAGCAATGAATTAAATCACACCAGTCCCGAGTTTACGATTTTTCTGGAACATGCGTCTGTTTATCACAATTGGAAGTAGTCGAATTCAGTAAAAGAACAAGAATGAATTATGGTAACGAATAATGCTTTGTCGCCTATAGTTCTTCTTTCTGATGCATGACTCCGCATAGCTCCGAATTCTTCTTATTCAGTGCGTAAGTTAGACCGGGGATTGGAATGGTCTTGTACTTGGCTTTCCGCAGTCGATGTTTGCTACCTGGAATCCGCTCAGTCTTGTGAATGTTTTGTCTAAGGTTAAAAAATATAAGTCAATTTTTCGAAGATTGATTCCTCGGAAGGAAAATTTAACTTACTTGACCGTAAACTCAGGCTGTGTGAGCTTGAGGCACATGAGGACTCCATCGTAGAAATTTATGTCGGACGTGAAATGAAGCGAAGCCTCAGATGCAACCGTGTAGTCAACTCGGCTCCGAACAAATGAAGTGTCCACTCGGATAACGCTTTGCAGAACAAGACCAGCTCTAAAGTAACATTAAAATTCCGATTAGTTAAAGCCAATTCAAAGGTTATTTTTACTGGGGTGACAGACGATAAATAAGATTTTGCCAAGAATTCTTCACATAGCTGCTATGCTTTATTCCAACCACAAATCAGTTGGCTCTTACTTGTTTTCGACGAGGGAACTTGCAGTGCGATGCCATAGACTGACGGTCATCTGTCCAGCCAGGTCAAATGATAGCCCACCTTGAATATTGATGTCAGCTACGAGTCCATTGTAGAGTGGAATCACTTTTTTCTCGTCTTGTAGCAGTACATTTCCCTGATTTGGAGACAAGTTACATGTGTATACCGAATTATCAAGCTGGGGTCAACATTTTTCATAAGTTGTATCTAAATTAAATTACCTGTAGCGCCGTTGTTCGCTCCGACCCAGCCCCAGACCAAACCAAGCCCATAAGCTCGCCTTTTCCGACGAAGAAAACAATTGGTCGCATCTGGACGCCCATGAGCGACAACTCCATTCCTGCTGTGGCGTCTTCCGTATCTTCTTCCACGGGAGCTTCTTCATCGTCTGAAGCCGTGAATGAGCTCAAACCACCGGCAAAAATTCCTAACTGGGCGTCAGAAAATAAAATTTTGTTTGCAATATTTGCAATATCGATTTCAATTAGATTTTACTTGCTCCAATCAAATCGAAAATTTTTGCGATTAAAAATTGGTTATTTGGCAGGATGATTACCTAATACTTTTCGCATTAAAACTAAAAATGGTGTGAACAAAATTTATAAAATTCTGGTGAAAAATATAGTACCTACCGAAAGTGGATGAATAGAATCCTTCTGACTCTTGACATAAACGTCGAAAGAACTACGCTTCAGAATCTTTCCAGTCATTTCAATGGCATTTGAGAAACTACTATTGCCGCTTGGGTTTGCGGTCAGAGTTCTTGAGAAGGCGGTCGAAAGACCCTTGGGTGCCAGGTGATGGTAGGTTTTAAGTCCTTCTTCCTTCAGAATTTCCTTGACATAAGTTCCGATTTTAGGATTCGCTTCCATGAATTCATGAAGTCGATGCCACATGAAAGTGGACACCTCCGCGTGAAGATTGTCCTGTCGCCTCAGAAGCGTCAATAACTCGCGAATTTCTTCCTTTTCAGGGTGGTTCCGAATCAGAATGTCTAGTGCAAGGGTTCTGGAAGACGAGTCGTACTTTTTACCCAATTGTTTAACGATTTTGAGCAGAACTGGTCGATGGGTCTTGCGGTCGAAGAACGCATCAGGGAGAACGTGGAGAGCCTTCATTGCGACCACCCCAGTTTTCGGATCGGATTTCTCAACGATTTCAAACAGAGTTGTAACCGTAGATTTGGATTTCAAATTTTTCAGAGCTCGTAAGTACATTTGGGTGCATTCTGGTTTTTCAACCGGGCACTTTTTCAAGGTGTCCACCAAATAAGTTTCGATATCCACACCAAAAGCTTCAGAAGATTTCTGCTTGCGAATTGTGTGAACAAGCGCTGCTGCGGTCAGGATGAGTGATTCCTGCAATTTTTCATTCTTCACGGGTTTCTTCAACAAGGTAAATATATCTAAAGGTTGGAATAAATTAGGAAAATTTGTAAGTTATATGCTTTTGGTGGGTTAGTCACTTGCCCTGAACGATTTCCGGGTTCGGCGTTGGCGACAACGAGATTCCAAGTAAATATCTCTCCGGGTTTCCGATTTCTTCTGCACTGTCAAAATCCAATGACTTCATAGCAGCTCGATGTGCATTCAGGCTTCCGGTGGCTGCACAGACGTCCAAAAGTTGTGGTCTAATTTTAAACAAATGTTAGCTTATAGAGCCAGTAATTGGTATTCAAATCTACTGCTTAATCGGCGTGCTCTGTACATTTTTTATACGAACAAATTCATACGGAGATAAGAATATCGCAACTACATACCCTAAGCCTTTCGAAATACTTACAGAATATCAATTTTGGCTTCTAGCGTTTTTGAAATTTCTTCTGTAGAAGCATCACGGAATTTGGATACCATTTGAATGAAAGCATTTGCCATTTTTGTCGAAGCCATGTTCTCGGCGGTCATTACTTGAGTCAGTACGTCAGCCTATTTTAGTTCAAAATAGGAAGATATTAGTATTAGAGTTGGCTTCGAAGCTTCGGCCAATAAATTGTTGCAATAATTGTTCATGAGGTAAGCACCGCTTTGCAAGTTGTAGTTTCACAAAAAGGGATGTTCTCCGGATGTGGAACAAGCGTTTCAGCTTTGAGCTGCTTTCCTTTCAAAGCACTGATTTCAGGAATGGCGGCTTCCATGGTCGGGGCCTTTACGAACTGTGTGCTGGCAGTTGTGGAACCTTTATAAATTATTGTTGAAACTTTCATTACGGAGTCCTTGGCGGAAATGCGGCCAGTGTTCTGGCTGCCCTACCTTCCTCCGCGCAATTCAACGAAATTTTTCTATTGTAATTTTATCGTATCTACAATTGCTGTTCATATATTCTGTAGTGGAAGCCTGAATAAAGGAATGTTAAAAATAAACACAAAACTAATTATTTCAGTTAATTTCTATTTACCCGTGAGTTTCAAAACTTGATCCGACGTGATAGTCGCTCCAACTTCTTGCTTGGCCGTGACACGAATCACATGTTTCTCAACGACCGACGCCTCTTCCACGAAAACAGCTTCCTTGGTCAACGTGACCTGAACCTGAATTTCAGACTCTGTCGTTGACCCAAGAACCGGAGACGTGTGGGAAGTGC
>VNWX01001208.1:0-16145 GCA_009869905.1 Ceratophysella communis
CAAAAGCTACTCCCGGGTTTTTTATGGTCAGTCCCGAGATAGGGAATTGCTCCAACTACGATCAATACACTGGCTCTTTCCCTCAAGCCTCGAGATATAGGCACAGATCAGAGCAGCCAGCCTATGCCAGGGCGAGAAAAGAAAAGCCCAGTCTTACCCAAACTTTTCCCCCTTCGTTCATTTCAACTTCTTTGAGCAGATCTTATGCAGACCAGGGTTGGCATTCGAAAAATAGTACAGGTTTAATTTTTTTTTGCTTCAGTATGTATTTCGATGCATAATAATGTGCTAATAGAATACACTGTCGAAAATGACGAAAGTTCCGTAATAATGCGCTATTAAAATAAATCGTGTATTATATAATATGAAATACCTCGTTTTAATATGAAATTTAGATTAAGCCTGATACCTTCAAATATTTTTTAATTTGCAAAAAAGTAAAGTTGGATAATTAAATAAGTTTATCCTTTCGATTGTGCATCGGGCAAACTCTATAATAATCGGAGATTATTGATTACTCTATAATAATCGGAGATTATTGATTAATGAAATAATTATAGCAATCTATTTTCATACGAATTTCAAGTAGGTATATTTGAAAACATTTTAATTAAAACCCCGTTCAAAATTTCTCTGATACACATACCAGAAAGGTTTACCGGCAGGACACAGCAGATTCTAAAAGTGTATGTGGAAACAACCATCTGCCTGATTTTTAGGAAGTGATGTTTAATTCTAACAAATATTATTTAATTTTAGTTAGCGTTAAAATGCATTTATTTCGACTAATTAACTAAAGCTAAACAGGTTTAAAGATGAAATTTGTGTAACAAATAATCATTGTGATCGGTTATTTTTTTCCACTACGATTCAGAAAATTTGAAATAATTTTAATATTCATATATTTACATTTCGTGGAACCTTTTTTTTTTAAATCCCAAGGAAATAATCGTTTATCCAAGATCGTAAGCTAAAATATATTTAAAATTTTGAAATTTGAACAAAAATATAAGCTGCAGAATAAGCCGTACAACAACCCTGTGAGTCTTAAGTATAGAGATAGCGGTAGCGATAAGAAAGATCCTTTCTCTAGGTACAGCTGTATGCTATTGAGCTACGGAGAAACTACTCTTCAATTCGGGGCGCATCTTTCTCCAAAAAATCTTCTAATAGGAAGGGATATGAAATTGAGCTGGCGTGTGGCGAGTGGCATGTCTTCACCCCAAAATTTGTAACTACCAAAACCCCTAAATGTCCAAAATATGAATTTTCGGCCAAGTTTATCGAAATACATGCATGTAATTTTTACGTTCGCAAATTCTAACGACGCATATGTGATCGCCATAGTTCGCACTTGACAAGGTGAAAGCTATTAAATCTTGTTTTTCTGATCATTTTTCTTTTCTCCAGACGAAAAACAGATTAGGTTGCTTAGTTGCTTCTGTCTGGATTATGTTATTGTCCCGCCCCGTCTGCGTCTATTTTTTCTATTTCGTAGAACATACCAAATAAATTGCGTTCGACTCTTCAGATTGACTTTCTTCTTATCTTGGGAACTAGACTGGAATAACAATGGTGAATTGAGTAAACCAGACTGAGATTTTGGCTGGAGAAAGTACACGTTGTACTTGGAAACGGACTGGTCGTGATTTTCGTTTTGAACATCGAATCTCTCGTCCAGGCACGCTTGGCTAAGCATTGCATTGAATTTCTGAGGGAAAGGCCTAATAAAAAGTCTGATAAAAATTTAATACACTCAAGGTTTATAGGTCCGCTGAGCTTGAACTAGAGGAGCCAGTCGTTTTTATTGTTTTGGTTCGTCTCGCGTCTAGGTTTTTGTGGAAAATGTAAGCATACATGCGATACGATGAACCGGGCTTTCACATGGAGAAAGTTTTGGTATGTGCAATGAAATCTCAGGGGCCCGGGCCGAGATTCTGGAACGGAATGAAATATTACTTTCTATATAGAGACAGCGGCGGAGAAAGCACATCGATTTAAATGCCTGCAGAGCAGCGGAATGTATGCATTTTTCACAGGTCACAAGGGTGCCATTCATACTTTCAAACCACAGATTAAAAGATATATACCTAGGTATTGTATTTTGTCGGATTTGAATGATTAATTCTGGCTATAAATCTAATTTTTTGTAAATTAATATTTATTTTAAAAAATAAGCTAGGCGGTTTGACATGCACGGGTGTGCTTTCTCTTGTCGAATTTTTAGATCTTAATTATCTTCTCAGACGTATTTAATAATGAATTACAAAGAATTACCGAAAGCACTGACTTAATATTTACATTTATTGCCAATAGAATTCCGAAAAAGCCAAAACTGTTAATCTTTTACGTAGCAAATACACTTGCACTTATTTTAATCACAAATAAAAGACTCGTACTTCCCGAACCTAAACATGATAAAAAATATTTGGCATAGGTTGGAAGTCTAGTCTAACAAATGGAGTGAGCTAGCCATTAACGATAATGACACCGGGAGGGCGTGGCTTGAAAAAGTAGCTTTAGATTAGCACTATCTAATCCTCATCATCTTCAATTTCCAGGTCATCCATGTCATCAAATAAGCTCTCGTCAATTGGAACCTCCCCTGTAATTAGAAAAAATAGGTCAGACGAAATTCTTAGACTTTCGCATTGAACAGGTCGAATATTGTAGAGCACTTAAATTTTTCTGTGATCTCAATTTAGAAAATTATCGTACCTTCTTCAACAAACTGTAAATCAGACTCATTGAGTGTTTTGTCGCGGAGGAATAGTTCTCTTCCAGTTAGCTTATTTCCAATTAACTCTTTCTCCTTCTGAATTTGATCTCGACGTTTCAGTGCGATTTCTGCATCAAAGCCCTTCTTCCATTCCATAAAATTCTGTACATTTACTTTGGTTCCTTCGAATCGATTCTGTCAAATCATATTAAGAAAGGTTAAAAAAATGCCTGGGTTTTGCATCCAACATAAAATTAAATTACGAAATGAAATATTTACCCTTTCAGCTTCTTCAGCCTCTAAAATTCGCCTTTCTTCTTCTTCCTCGCGTGCCCGTAATTCGGAGTCATATCGAGAATTCAGCCATTCTTGACCTTCTGAAACTAATGTGAACACCATCGGCATGCCTAGATTATCTGCTGCCTGTAACGAGTCACGAGTCACAATAAATAGCTATTAGCAAATTACTGTTATTAGCAATTATGTAGTTTTACAGGTGTTGGAATTGTTTAGTTTCAAAATGAACCTACGGTTTTAGCTAAGAATTTCTGCAAGTCTTCAACATGTTCTGGTTCAAGATTTGTTTCAAAATCATCTTCAATAGTATTTCCTTCTTCATCCTCTCCACTCGGTACTAAAATCTCAACTTCCGGTTCAACTTCGGGATAATTTGCCGGTAAATTAAACTTGAGCGTGGAACAAAGACCATTTTCACCATCTTCATATGACTGAGATTTGATGAATACAGTGAATATGTAAGGGTCATCTTGTATTACTGAAATTTTAGAATAATAACAAATTAAATGCTGCTTTAAGTTTAAAGTTAATAGTACTTCTGATATCTGTGAACTGGTTAAAACTTCTTTATAGCTTACTACGTTACGCCATGGCATAATGCTACCAGTAAAAAGTAACACATTTAATTATCCATATACATAATAGGCGTAATAACTTATATGCGTATATAATAATGTCAATTATCAGGCGTGGCGATGGCGAGCCACAATAACATTAAATTTTAAATAAACACTTACATTTGAACTCTGTTGGATAAATTGATTCCAGTGCCTCCAACTCACTCTCCTGTTCCTCCTTGTAGTTCATGATGTAAACGACACGAACAGATGTAACCTCCAGGCACCAGGTCACACACAAAGGTCACGTCAGTTGCCGGGTGTCAGCAGTCGCGGATCAATCTGGAATTCAAATTTAACATCAATCTGCTGCTGCAATGCTCTAGCACACGTTGCCACATTGTGCACCGCGAATCTTATTAACATGAACTCGATTACTGACGCTCCATCAATTAATAGCTAAATCGCTGCAGAAATGCTCATAACTTAACTAAAGTCCATTAAAAGACTTCGTGACCTTATTGAAACTGGAAGTAAGGTCAGGGAAAGGTGCCACGGCCACGGGACGGAATCGACCTCATGAACCGCTATACGATCGGCAACACTGCCAAGTGGTGTCGGCGTGCAAATGCGTGAGAATTATGGATAGGAAAACGGCCCCCTACTAGAAGCATTGGAGCGACGTGGCGGTGTTTATGAAATGTGGTCGTGGATCGGTGGTGGCGGCATTGTAAGAAATTGAGTTTCCGGATTTTCTTGTCCATCATCATTCATCGTCCTTGCCAGTTGCCAGTGCGTGTCGAAGGTAAGGGTGTCAGACGTGCGACGTTAATCAGCCGGGCTCAAATGTAAGAAATTGAGTTTCCGGATTTTCTTGTCCATCATCATTCATCGTCCTTGCCAGTTGCCAGTGCGTGTCGAAGGTAAGGGTGTCAGACGTGCGACGTTATTTGATTTTGCTGGTACGTTCACTTGCCCGCAACATTGGTGTACCCTGCGGCAGCAGTCATCGTCAGAAAATCTAACAGATTTACGCCGGAAGTCATAGGAAGGGTCAGAACAGAAAACGTCTTTTTGTCGTAGTTTTTTTAATCGCTGATCGTTGGTGGTTGGCTTGGGCTGGGCAGCCTTGTCGAATTTTGCAAATTGTAAATCGCACAATTTTCATTACTTCCATTCGAAATTTCAGAATCCCCAGAGGCACAAGTCTTAAGGGAAAAGAAAAAAGAAGTGTCAAAATCAAAATGACGGATTCTTTAGACGTCAGCCTTCTGTGCTACAAAATTCCGGATGAAGTGCTTACGGATTTAGTTTGGTAGGTAATCTCATGTCACATACGTGTCTAATTAGTTGTATTGTAATCGTAAAAGGCTAATGGCATGCACGTACAGTAATTTATTAGTAATTCTTACATTAAAGCTAATAGCTAATCGATATTATTCCTTATTTTCAGCCGATTCACAAGTAACATACCACATGAAGAACGGGACAGACTGGTACGAGTATGCTTTCAGATCGAGTTAGCTCATTGGTTCTTTATTGACCATTATTGTCAGCCGGGCTCAAATCTTCATCACCTAGCTCACATTCCCTTCAACGTATTTACTGTTCAAGTATTTGACGTAAGTGTAATCGGGCTTGCATTTTGCATTCCTTGAGATGAAATAGACGATTAGTTAACTAAGGCTTCAATAATTCTCTTTGTTCTGTGTCACCTATTGAATCTAACAAAACTGGAGAGTTACTTTACAGCAAACACCTTACCTGAAGCCACACAAGGGCAGCGTGGATGAAGCTATCGCTGAGTTTCGAGCCTATAAATGCAAAGTCCCTACGTGTGGTGCAATTCTAATGACTAAGGATATGAACGAAGTTCTGCTTGTGCAAGGATTTCGGAACCAATGGGGATTCCCTAAAGGAAAGATTAATAAAGATGAACCCATGGTTGAGTGCGCGATTCGAGAGGTAATTTGAATAGGGTTATGGATAATATATTCTGTTATTAATGAGTTATGAAGCAAAAAAAAAACAAAAAAAAAATAAACAATCTTTTACTTGTTGCAGGTCAAAGAAGAAACTAGCTACGATATGTCTAAACTTGTAAACCCCAATCACTTTATTGAAAGTAATGCGAACGACAGAAATGCAACTTTATATATTGTCGTGGGTGTGGACAAGGATTTCCCGTTCCGGCCTCAGACTGCATACGAAATTAAGAAGATCAGTTGGTTCGGTATTGATGAGTTACCCGAAAACAAGAATGATCTCACCGTTAATTGTCGTAGTGGTTACCGCACTTCGAACTTCTTCACAGTGTATTCCTATGTGAGGTAAATGAACGTGTTTTATGAGCTATCGCTAAAATATTCTCTGATATTTCATATTTCCTTCTGTCCCCTAACATGAGCTAAAATCGCCTAATTGCATAATGTTAAATCTTTGGAACTGCAGGAGATTGAAGCGTTGGATCCAGGATAAACGCGATGGTACGAATAGGATTTCGAACTTCCGCTGTTTTCCGATACAAGGTGATGGACAAAAACCAGAAGCGGCTCGCAGTGGACAGCAGCAGCAGCCTTTGTTCTCTAAGTCCCCTGGACATGGACGAGCCCGAAGTGACGGTGATCAGCACGGGCAAAAACAAAATATGAACCCATTTATGATCTCCGTTGGTGGCCGTCCAACAGTAGCCCTTCCACAACAGTCGACATCGACACCACAGAAACCGCGTAACCCGAAGCGACGACTCAACTTCGATGAACCGAATAATTGCCTTATTGGAATAGATTTACACTTCAGCACTTCAACTCCCCAAACGATTGTAAGCCCCGTTCGTGGAGACACGATCTCAGCGGCTGAAAATTCTCCGTTCCCATTCAAAAAAGCGGAAGCCGTCAAACCCTCGATCCATTTCTTCTCTGGACTAGGAGCAAGTGCGTGGATGAATTTTAAACTGGACATCAATGAAGTGTTGTCCTCATTAAATTAATTTGCTTATCGATTATCGACCCCAGCGATATACTAGCAGGAACTCTCCGAAACTTTGAAGACGAAACAGAAGCAGTTCAAGATAAGATTAGATTATATACCTATGTTTTATATTTCAAGCACGTGACAGTACTTATCGAGACATTAATTGAGACAGAAGCAGAAGCTCGAAACTAGTGACAAAAAGTATTGTTTTTGTTCAGATATTTTCGTAATGAAATAAAGTATATCAGAGAATTATATTCCAATTCCGTGTTTGTATAAAAAATGAGTCATTTTGTTTTTGATTTTGTGTCTGATTCTCATGTCATCAGCTGAGAATTATTCATGTTTCAAGTACACAATTACAGGTTTGCATGCTTGCATCGTAGTCGGAATTACCACTGAAATTCTAGTTTGGGGCACGTTTTTTTTTGCTATAGCCTAATTTTTTACCAGTTTTGCATGCAATGACTCATTCGCCATATTCCCATGAATCCTTTGCCTTCAGATGAGGCTATCGAGATGGGTAGGGGAGATGATCAGTGCAAAATTTTGCAAACATGCGTCATGCACGGCTCGTCTCGTATCCAATCCATTGTACCCCATATGCATTTGCTTTGACTTGGCCATCCCAGCCTAAAATGCCATAAGGAAAGAAGGCGTCTCATTTTGTACAGCAAAACCAGTGGCATTGCCACATTTTATATCCCAATCTCTAAGAAGTTTTGGTATAACCAATTTCGTGACGTCCTGTAGCGTAGCGTAGTAGCTCCGCAGCAGCAGAGGAGAGAGATTTCTATTCCAAATTCCATTTCCAATCTTCTGTTTATTGAGGTCAATTTACTAAAGGGGCAGTTTTAATCGTAATAGTGACTTGAAACAGAAACCGTAGTAAAAATGGATTACGATAAACAAGCCCTCGCTCCAAGTGCCCCTGGTCAAAATCCAGCCGATACTTTCTATCCGCCCATGGAAAACCCGCCTCCATATTCTCCAATGTACCCGGATCCATCTAAATTCCAGACCCAGCAGCACCAGCACCAGCACATGACAATGCCACAAGCCCAAGCTGGATTTGCTGCTCCTGTACATCAGCAACCCGGACAGGCCCCGCCTCAAACGAGTAAGATAATTAAGAAAATTATTGGAATACGGAAAACTTCGCAGATTTGGAATATTTTAGCGTATTTTTAAAATGAATTTGTATTTTTTAGTCATTCAAATCGTTAACGCACCATTACCGGAATTTGGACCACGATCTGTTTCGATTACTTGTCCCTATTGTGCTGCCAGCATTCAGACCTCTGTTAGGAAGCGATATACTGGACTGACTCATTTCATGGCTGGAATGCTTTGTTTCATGTGGTAAGTTAACATACTGAGTTTACCAGCTTAAATATTATTGATTTTACCAGCTAAAAATCGTTGGTTTTACCAGTTAAAATGTTGATTTACTGGCTAACGATTCGAAGATTGATTTTGAAAGAACTTGCTTTCTAATTCAAGATGATTTAAACGTAAACTTTGATTGTAAATCAAAAATAATTAACATTTTATTTACCAAAAAGTAAAGTACGGTTAAGTCATGGATACTGCGAAATTTAGATTTTCACCTTTGGGTTCGTGCATTCAATATTTTGAGAGCCTTTTGTAATTAAAATTAAGATTACCACATAATAATTACTTCAATCATTCCGAATTCTGATGCAGCGGTTTATGTTGTGGGTAAGATTTTGATTGAACACAGAATTGTCAACTTTAGTACTTTACCGGTAACTTTGTTTATCTCCTGCTAATTACTTGTATTTTCCTTACCGCTCCAATTTTTTTTAGCATGGATTGTCTATCTACATATATTTAAACTCATGTTATTCGAAATCTGCATAATGTTTTCGTACTTTATTGGTTGTTCTTGTTTTTAGCCGGCGATTCAAATATTTAACTGCCAAACCCTGATTTTTTAGCTGGTGCGAAAATTACAAGCCAATATTAATTATTATGTCTATTAATTTCAGCTTGTGCTGCTTCGCCTGGACTCCGTACTTCTGTGATTGTTTCAATGAATTCGACCACACCTGCCCAAATTGTAACAAGTATCTCGGTGTTTGCAGTACTCAGAGATATAATCGGTACCGACGTTACTAAGGATCAAACCATGCAACCAAAACTGGAGAGGATTATCTACAAAATATTGCTTTGTGTACTGTTATTACTTATTACCGCCTATAAACGACATTTAAATAGTTAGCTTATTATATTATGTAGAATGTACAGCGTATGAAATGTGCCTTCCGCTTGGCCTTCCTGTTTAGTCTTACGTAATAATGAGATGTACTGTAGCTTTATGGAACTTTAAATACGTTTATAAGCTAGCAATTAAATGCAGCAATTATTGTACATAATATTACAAAATATTTATATTATAATTATAAGTACAATTTACGGCCAATAAGGTGTACGTGTGAAGTATGACTTTTAGAAATTCTATCTGAATAAAGTCGCATGTACTATTGAATAAATTTCCGCGTGAATTTAGCCTCTGCTTCGTTATGTCCGAAATCAGTTTACCGGAGTTAAAAGCAAACTTCAGCGCGGACAGTGGAATTTTTGCCATTAATTCCATTACTGTGTATCGTATCGGCTATCGGCGCGGCGCTCCAAAGGTTTTTCCCCTGGTAATTATCGATCTACTCTTAACCATCCATAGGTCAGTTCATTTTATTAACTTAAGACCTTATCTATAAAAATATAGTATAGTATTCCCCATTATAAATCTTTAATAGTTAGTTGCTAGTACCAGTACCGCTTAATTGAATTTATTGCTACTTGCTACCTTTCTCATAAAAAAGCGTTAGAGCAGACAATATAATTTTTTGTCGAGAATTTTAAAAATACTAAAGGCAAAATATTTAGATTAATTAAAGCCGGCACCATATTTTACACACAAGTAAATACTCAGTCTAAACACACTAACTGCATATCAAAAATCGATTCCGGTTATGGGAATTAACCTAATTCTTCTCAGCTAAATATTTAATACAATTTATTCATAGCATTATTAGCATGAGTCTTCACTTGTGTATTATGTTTGATAGCCCTACTAATTAAGCCGCCTGTTTAATTAAACCAAATATTTCACACAATAAGGTGATAAGATGGATACTAATACTAAACTAGGACTAAAAGATCACATTTTTTCTCCATGGAGAACGAACATGTTATGAGGCTTGATAACCGATTGTGCGGCACACACCCGGCTGGATACAGTTATGTATCGAATTTAATTTATAGTACAAGGCTTTATGCCTTATGTAAAGGCACCGAATTCATACCGAAATGATTTTGACCACACGAAGAATCTTCTTTCGACAAATTGGACATTTTCCTGATTTCTTGAGGATCTTATCGGCACAAGTGTAGCAAGAATACATATGGGCAGTTTTTCCATGAACAAAGCCCGCATTCTTGTCACGTACCATGCAGATCGAACAAGTTTCAACGCCGGGTTCAACTGGGATGGGCGGAAGTGCAGTTTTTTGGACCAGAAGCGGTGGAGCATCCAGAATTGATTGGAGCTTATCCGAAAGCTTAAGATCCATATTTGATTCTTGAGATGAGGCAATGCTCATACTTTGGTTGAATGAATTTTTAGCTTCTGGAGTTGAGGCCGGCTCAATGTCTTCACTGGAGTCGTCCAAAGATCCAGCGTGATGCTGTAAGTCCCGTTTGGCTTGTTTCACCTGTTGGCGTTGTCTGAGCTTCCGTTTCTTTGATTTGGGACGAGTCGGCAGCCAATTTTTTCGGATCTAAATACAACATAGCATGCCATTAGCTTCAGTTCGTTAACAGGAACAGCACTAAGGAAATTAAAAACTGAGTATACGCAAAAGACTTGACTTTGACTTACTCTGAAACAACGGAGACAGTAGCGCAAGTAAGGTTTATTAGTCTTTACATTGCACTGAGTGCAGAACCACATATCCTTTTCCGATATTTCCGAGTCACTGGACAGTCCGCTGCTACGAGAACTCCTGTTTGTGCCATCATCGAGATCCGATTCTTCATCATCATCAGCAAAATTCTCTGCTCCATCTTTCTTGGCAAAAGACTCGAATTCAGAATCTGAGTCCGAAGAGTTTTTGATCAACGCTTGTACTTGCAACTCAACCTGTAATTAAATGTCTAGCCAATTAAGTTTTCCGAAATCGGAGGAGATTTGAGAGCCAGTCCAAGTTATACCTCTTCATCTTCATCATCTTCCAAAGATGAGCTGGAATTGCTGTCTTCGATAGGATTGTCATTGATGGGCGAAAATGGAGAAACTTCATATTCCACTTGGGGAACTGGGCGAGGACGTGGATTTGCCACACGTCTTGGAACTGAAGTGAGAATATCGTTAAACTCATCCGAAGTTAGTGAGGAGATGGAGGACAAGTCCGAGTAGTCGTCGTAACGTACGGACTTCAGAAGCTGCCTGTTGAAACTTCTCGGTGACAGAGCCTTTGGATTTGGAATCGCTCCTGGAAGTAACGAGGTAAGTGTTATGATTTAAAAGAAACGATAAGTTATGTGTTTAATGGTTTAATTTAAACAACGCAATAAAACTGTAAGTACCTGTTACTGACGGTGACGTATCTGAAAGCTGATGAGCTGATGGCGCTTCAGGGTTCTCATTATCGCTCTTGCTGTCAGTCCTTAACTTCTTTACGGCTGGTTCTTCAGCTCCACTGTCTTCACTATACTCACTTGAGCTTGAGCTCGATTCGGTCCATTCTTCACTTTCCGAGCAGTTGCAATCTTCGGCGTGACCTATCAAAGCAAGTGAGCGTATTATAGACATATTCAACACTGATACTGCTTAATTTATTTTAATTAAATTTAAATTTGCAAATTATAATGAAAGTACAAGTGACAAGTAAGCAATCAAATCAGCCAATCACTCCCTCATCTGTCAAACTCACTCATACACGTATGATACGCCCATCCATGTCATGACCATGACCTGACCCTGACCGAACAAGTCACAAGTCTTTTACGTCCATATATTTGACGTAAAATGGTCAATGTCTTTGGTCTAACTATCTATCAAAATAATAGGAAATGTGACGTACGTGTAACGTGCGAGAATAATTGGGCTCAATAATGGTTTACGGTTATCCTTATCCAAGTATCGTAGAGCGTAGTATGTAGAGTACTTAAGCCGAAGATGACATTGACATGACCTATGTGACATACCGAGTCTTGGCGTAACGCCCACGCCGGTTGGTTCATGAGAACCAGGGCGTTTCCGTGGACACACCTCATCCTTGTCCACCACCCAGCTCTCGCCATTCCCTTCTACTTCCAGTTCCTCGTGGAAGTTCAGGCGGACGGCTGAGGCGTTGTTCCATGAGTGTCGGGTGTCAGGGTCACTCTCCATCTCCAGGCTGGCGGGTACTTCGCTGAAGTTCTCTGCACTGCTAAATTAAATTAACGATGATGCCCTCTCCCTTCTCCGTACCCGGTCCCGAAGAATGAAGAAAAAACCCGCTTACATGTAGGTTACTACTCGCAACCCTATCTTGTCCCGTACAGGGACAATGTCAAGGGTCAAACAACGGTCACGATACCTTACTCCTAATCAAAAGGTAAATATGAAATAGGCCGCACAAGTGACAAGGCAATAGTGAATAGGCAATACGAAAACAAACGCCAACAGGTTCGGACAATAGTGAAAATGAATGGAGGACTCCAGTGCAGTAGTGTTACGCGTGGTATGCAAATAATTTTCCATACACACAACCCACGCTGTGGCCAGACCTAAACCCACTACCCACGAGATAGGTAGTAGGACGTTGGAGTGTGGAAACAGTCGTGTGTGAGTGTGTTTTTCCGGCTTTGAGTACACCCACGCCTCAAAAAGCCTTGCCTTGGGCTGCGGCGGCAATTGATGTGCTTTCGCAGCGGTAGAGTCCGACACAGGATTAGGACCTGAGCTCAAAACGACGCCACTTTTTTCTGTCCAGATCCAGATAATAATTTATTTAAAAAAATTATTAATCGAAATTAGATTCGAAAAGCTTTAATTTAGAACATTTAATTCAATGAAGGTAATTAACTCATTAGGTTAGACCTGCATTTGAACAACGGTTTCTTAAATAATTACCTTGAAATCAGTAATTCATTCATTAGTGAACTTCGGTTGACATTTGACATTATACTATTATGTAGGTATTAGTTTTATTTCTAAAAATTTCATGAATTTTGGTTTTCGTACAACAAGATTGACAGCCTCAGCAGAACAGAAATTAATATTTCGGGCAGTGCAGTCCAGCAGTGCAGTCCAGCAGTGCAGTATAGAAAATTGATTCGCAGCATTCAATTGAAGGTATTTAATGAATTGGAGCATATATAGCATCATCTATACCTTAAATACAATTAAAAATAAAACTCTATGAATTACAGAACACAGAACGCCAGCATCTATTCTGTAAAATAATTCATAAGAAATAGGACGCCAGATAGTTGTGATTGTGATTGTGAGTTGTAACTGAGAACGTCTATTCCACGTTAGCTAATTAGGAAACATCTATCTATGCATTTTTTTTAAATAAAAGTTTTAACTGCCCTACAAAATTACCCTTGACTTTTAAAAAAAATCAGACGAAGAAGCATTTTACCCATTTGTACACCATATACTCTCTACTCATTTGAATCTGGACATTCCGGAAGAACCGAGGCACACATGGAACGATTCCAAGCCGGGCTTTTGATCGGTAAACGAGAAGTTGCATTGGCAAGATATTTCCCAGCGGTTTTGTTGGTTGTAGAATTGTTTTTAAGATCGTTAGTTGTTGAGTTGCTGTTAAGCTCGTCAATGTCAGTCACTTCCGGTTCTAATTCGTCAACTTCCAATTTACCATCGACAGTAGAAGCGGAATCTTCAACCAAATCAGACTTTTCCATTTCCGTTTGCGTAGAATTTGACCAGTAAACGATCATTTCCTTTTCACCCGATTTCTTCATTTTGTAGTGCGTCAATGAGGATCGGAATTTTCCTTGGGTAGTGACATGTCTGAAGCTAAATTTATAGGAATCCGGGCCATTTGGAGATGATTTACAGGCGGCTTCAGTCTCATTTCCGGTTTCAGCGGCGAGAACAGATGAAATTTCAATCGAGGGCAACGGTAAAGCCGCCGGGGTCAAGTTACAGTTTAGGGACCAGCTTCCATCGGAGTCCTACACAGAAAATTTAAAATTAAAGTGAAAGTAAAGTGAAAGTCGATTTCGCTAATATTTATGGACAACATCGTTGCACAATGAATGCCTTTATGAATATTTCACTTGCATTTTAACTGTTTATTAATACTTAGCATAAACTATTACAATATTGGTATTTCCATTCATTATTTCGTATTTAATTGGGTTACATGTTATACAATGACTCACCCGTGTTTTACGACAATCTCCAGAAACAGCGAAAGTCTCATCGGTTTGTGGCAGATTACGTTGAACTTTAACATCGCTACACCATGTGCGGAATTCTTGCGACTCATAATCCAGTTCTGTTGGATCTATTCACGGGATTAGATTAGATTTCTGAGTTTTGATCGGTAATTAGTAATTAGCATTATTGAAACTTCCGGAATTTTTGTGTGGCTTAACCAGACTCTACAATTAAGCCCGTTTGATAATAAGCAATAGTATAAACATTTTTTTAAAAAATGCAATATGATTACGAACTCATCCGAGAATTTGTGAAATACCGGAAGGTATTGTATTTAGTATTCTGCAAATTAAGATAAGGTATTCTTGTGCAACAGTAAGGTTGTTCGTTTTCCACAATTAAAAATGCACATATTTTACCGGAATTCGACTACCTATTTTAAAACAACGTGACCATTTATAACAACTCAATATCTGCGAATATAAATTTGGCTGTTTTACCACAACTTTAAATACTTATTTATTTAATCGGGATATGATTACGAACTCATCTGAGAATTTGTGAAATACCGGAAAGTATTGTATTTAGTATTCTGCAAATTAAGATAAGGTATTCTTGTGCAACAATGGTTGTTCGTTTTCCACAATTAAAAATGCACATATTTTACCGTAATTGGACTACCTATTTTAAAACAACATGTGACCATTTATAACAACTCAATATCTGCGAATATAAATTTGGCTGTTTTACCACAACTTTAAATACTTATTTATTTAATCGGGATTAAGCTCCGGATACTTTCATTTACCAATGGATGCTCGGGAATACCTGATGCTGATGCTGATGAGTCGCGTTCAAGTACAGCCGTAAGGACATACACACCAATGAAACCGAATATAAGGGCTCCGATCACAAGTCCGACGTATTTTCCCTTGATATTCATGATTGTTTTCCAGAGCAAATTAAACACTATTTTATCCAAGAAGCAAAATACGATTGATGAACTTATGAATTTAGGAGTGCGCGTGTGAGCTGAGAAGCCCCTGACTTTTGCGTGTGAATTCTTCTAAGAATTGGCGACAACTGTAACGTGTGTTTTATTAGCTTGACTGCCAAGGCTTTTAGCGTCGATGTTTGATGTATCTATTTGTTCCTTTGATTAAATCATAGACTGGATTATAGAAAGGTTTTTGCATGAGGAATTAGAGTGAAGCTCTATTCTTTGGCCTCTAGTGAGAGGCTCCTAATAATTGTTTATGAGATTTGGTCGACGACGTGTCGCCTGGTTTCTGCGAATTTAGCACTTTCACACGAGCATTACATAAATTTGACAGTATATGAGGCGTTTTAATAATAGCTACGATATCAGACCCACATTTTATAGCGTTTATTGAAAGGCCGAATCTTGTGTCATCGTTTCCAAAATCAACTAATTTTGAATTAGAAGTCTTGGTAGACGTAGGTAAGCTAACCTGCTTGATCTAAATATGCGATCGCAGTTCAACGTGTGCCGCACGAGAATACTGCGTTTATTAAGAAGTTTAAACTAAATTCTAATAATTTGGTTCTAAAATCTACGGGTCTAACATTATTTAGGCGTGGCTTGCCCGGACAGACGTAATTCGTCTGAGATAAAGCTACAAACGAATAACTTGAACACGATGAATACCAAACCAACAGAATGCCCATATTTTTGCGATCTAAAGTCTGAAAACTTAACAATGCATGCCGAATTCATTTGTATAAAATACATTTGGGATTAGCTGCGAATCAGAATTAAAATAAAATAAAGTAAAATTTTATTGAAGTTGATTACGAGGTCACTCTACATAGTTCCGGAAAGTCATTGGGATTGGGACCATCGATAATAAGAAGCTTGTGACTATAGGCAATTAACAACAATGATTAATGGCCCTTGACATTGAGAAGACTCTGATTCGTCAGCTATAGTGCTCCTGTGCGAATGCGACTTTTATAATATTAGCTAAAATATCCTTAATACGTACATGAGTAAATAGGCTAATTTCATCAACAATCTAGGAGCAAATGTACAGATTATTAGTGAGAGAATTATTAGTCCCATTAACGTTTAATAATTTGTATTCATTTTATTAAATACTTAGACATTAATGTTCTTGAAAATAGTTCAAGTCCAGATCCGATCCGTGTCAATTTG
>VNWX01001209.1:0-16140 GCA_009869905.1 Ceratophysella communis
GGAAGTCAGAGCCGTCCCCAAAGACTGTGCGTCGCTTTTCACGCTTCCGCTTCCCAAGCTCTCCTCTCATGATCCACTCTTCACCGGAAGACCCACGGCCTTCTTCTTCACCTGGGAGAAAACCAACAAAAACAACAACATTAGACACCATTTACATAATGCCCTAATCCTTAAGGCTGAATGATTCCCTGTCGAATTGGTTATCCGCCATTTGAAGGGCTGACATTACCAATTCGCGGGAATCACAGCCGTGGCATTATGCCGCTTAATGTTCCAAACTTCCGATATCAAACTCCACTAACCGAATTCATAGTAAATTATTCGTGACCGAAGTTCAGCTCGGGCTAACAAATTTGTATACTGAACTCCCGTGAACAACTGTGCGTATCTGTTGTCTCTACACCCGTCCATTTTGCTGCCGGAACTACACAACTGTCCATTCGCTATTCCTACGCATTTACAGCCGAAGAAGCAACAGAAACAGACCAGCCACTACCACCGGTGCTATCAAAATAATACTAAACTAACATGGAGAAACGAGGAGGGCTGAAGCATCTGAAGCTTGAGACCCTGCTGATGGTTATAATCTACACACTACAGTCAAGTATAATGCCGCAAGAAACTGCAGATATACTGTTGTATATTAATAACCCGATCCACCATTATTAGAAGCTCGAGTGATAAAGGATAAAATTAAACAGAGTGTGCAACAACACAGTGAGTAAACTAATAGGAATACATAGTCAAAGTCAAGCTATCGTAATGGTGACGTGTTCCTGGGTTACAAGCTAACTGCCTAAGCCGCGTTACTATAATGTATAACTCCAGAATTCACAATACATAGAATACAATACGCAACGCAAACCCCAAACCCTTTTCCTCAGCCACACTAATACTATCGAAATGAGGCAGAGGACGGGGACGGGGTACAATTACGTAACACTCATCATTTCAGTTTACTTTGAGCATGGTACTCGGCTTGGACGCCAAAAGTATAGCGTATACCTACCCACGTTCTATACGCACCTATCAGCGCGACTTTAATCTCATACCAATTAAATATTATTGCAACAGCGAAGCTATACAGGGAAATAACATAACACAGATGTGTTTATGTTGTAAACTTCATTTTTAATGATTAACGATGGGGTTTACTAGCTAAATGAGCATAGGAACGCATGCATCTATCTACCTGTGTTCAGGTATATTTGAGTCCTTCGCTAAAGCCTTGAAATGGCGAAAATAGCCGGACAGAAGGCCAGAGGCCGGCTTGGTATTTCCTATCGCTACCACATGTGCTCGTAAAACTGATAAAACGATAAACTTATCCCTAGAGATAGTAAACTGCTGAAGATACAGATAAAACCAGTTGGGTTTTAAAATAGCGTCCAACGCGTCATGCAAAAGGTGCAATAGGCACAGCCGTGAATCTCGTGTCAATGATCTAATAACCTGCATGCCGAGCAAAGGACAGTGGGCACCTGGGAGAATTTGATAAATTAACATACAACTCCAAAACAGTACGGCAAGATAAGAACTCAAGAAATCTAAATTTTCTAATTATCCGTTGCTTTAATGAGTAGCAGCGGAATATTCGATCAAAATGGCATCGAATAAACACATCGAGAACCTGCATGAATGGCTAACGAAATGAATGACCATGTACACGAAGCCAAATCTAATCAACGCTATATAAAAGACAGATGCTAAGCATGAGGAGCAGGTGTGTTCATTCAAGTTTGAAATGAAAATCACATCTTCAAAAGATTCTCTTCAAGTCATGGCCTTGCTTGGTAATGATAATGACTTCATACTTCATCAATGAGCTCAATCATAATACAGTATACATACACACCTGAGGTACTGACCTTCATTAAAACGAATTGCACTATTTCTCGTACGAACGCCGGCTTTAAATGTCGGAAGTTTTAAAAGAAGCTGCTTCACAGGCTTAAGATTGCAGGTGGCAAACTGCAGCTCTTCTGCTAGCCTAAGCCGTGGCATTTCTGATCGATAAATAATACGAAACTCACTTCAGCCATGAAACTTTATCGTTTCTGAAGTACGATCGATACCTCTATCCGAAACTCAAATACATATCATATAAAATTTATGACAACAACGAAAATTTGTAAGCAGACTTACACGGGGTACTCCGCGGCCTTTCACTTGCAATCATTTTTCAAAACATTGCAGAAAATTATTAACGAAGAAATATTAAATATATATTTTTATTTTTTGACTCTACCTGAGCCAGACGCCACTATAATGAATTATGTAACATTTTAAGTCGAAATATCACACGTTTTTCTAGATGACTGCTGAATACAAAGTCGGTTTTCAAACTGAACGCACCGAAACCGAATGTAACCCTCTGACCGAATCCGAATTCACTATCGATTAGACTCACTTTAGTAATGTTCTACTCGGTGCATGCTACTACCCGGCAATAAGGGTATACAATCCACCTCGGACAGTCCAAACCCAACTCGCCGGATAACCTTATAGCTATAGCAGACGTACCTGGTACGATCCGGTGACGTGAAATACAATCAGTTCCGTTGTCAGAACTCAGAACTACACGAGACACCGACACGACACACACGGTACACGGAAGTTATAAAAAAGATGAACTTCAAATTCGATGGGCCTAATCCTGATCCTGCCGCCTACTACAAATGGCTAATAATTCTAGTGAAAGTACCATTCTAAAAGGAAATTTAGTGACGCCGATTAACGACTGCCGACCTAATTCAATTCGCCATAAATTTTATGAATCGAATGTTTAGCTAATGAAGGTTAGAATTTACGACAAACCTCGTTTCCATTGAAATGCGTTTCGAAAGTTCTGAGCGTATGCTAGAGCTCTTCTGGAACATTGGAGCAGCACATGGATGTGCAGGATTCTTGTGAGAAACTCCAGGACGTATGAGCATTAAGGTAAGGACTTAATGCTCACTTAAATACGTTGCAATAAAGGATCGTAAATCGAAACTGCCTAAAGCTGACCATAGGCGCAACCGGTACACAGCTCCAGTCCAGCGCCTCAGTTGAATACTTATCCCGGTCAAAATTCCGAGGAAAACTGAAACACCCGCACACCACACGGGTACCTCGAAACACAAATGAGGTCACCCAACGCACATAACAACAAGTGAAATACGATATGAGCCGCTCAAGCGTCCAGCAGCAGGTCGTCCATGTGTCCTATGTCTTGTCCCAGCCAAGGGAATGTCATGAATAAGTTCGTCCATCCATATCTCCACGCACACTCTGCTCACACCGTGATGGAAAGTTCAATACGAAAAATAACTTCTCAAAGCTGAACCAATCATCCGCTCCATTATAAATTTATAGACTTTCGTTACACGACACCCAGAAACCAGGCCAGGTAGGCCGAACAGTGGAACAAAACTGGAAGAATTCCAGGAGTGAACTCTAGTGAATGTGTTTAATGGTAGAGATACATGCGGCTATTATTTTTTAACAGGACCGAATGAATCCGAGGTTAGAATAGAATAGGATAAAATTTCTGTGTTCCAGTTGCTTCGTACATGGTTTGTGTGTGCATAACAGAGTTTTAGAGATAATGACGCTGGATGTGGTGTGCGGTAAAGTGAGCTTAAAACGCTGAACACGACTAAAATACAAAGTTCATGTCACTGTTCTGGTTTGCCTAATCAAATCGATAATAATGGATCTATAGTAATAAAAATAAAATGCACGTTGTGTCGTAAGAAGCTTAAATTTGAAGCGCTGTTATATTGCCAGCTTAGCAATGCCGTTATAAACGGTACCGGATGCATTTGCTTACGCGCCAAATTATTGCGACCACTGCTAAGAAGTTTTGAAATACTTACTTTCACCAGAGATATCCTTCAATTTCCCCTTAGCACAAGTGCGCTTCGGTCGCAGCTTCCTTCCCAATTTCCGTGTGAGCCTTGTGCTTTCACTACGCTTCTTCCGCTTTGTCTTGTTCTTCCGATTCTTCTTACCACCCTTCACAGAAGTACGAGTTTTCCGAGCTTTCTTCCCAGAACGTCCACGACCTCTGCTCAACCTGCTGCGATCCTTTCCATTCCGAGCTTTTCCTTTCGACTTGACCTTTTTCCCAGTTGAGTCAAGGCTCATTTCATCTTCATCTTGATCCGAATCCCTTCCAGAATCCTCGTCATCGTCGTCACTATCATCACTTCCCGTGTCCGAGGAATTGGAGTTTGAGTCCGAATCTGAATCCGAAGACCCAGAACTGGAATCATCACTAATGGAAAAACTCTCAACATCTCCCGAGGAATCACTCTCACTGCCATCGTCAGCGGATTTGGCAGAGCCAATTTCATCATCTAAATCACTGCCAGACTTTCCAATTAAATTGGTAGAACTCGTAGCCCGGCGTTTACGTAGAGTCCTTTTTCCTACTTTGGTTCCTTTGAGCGCTGTGCCTTTGTGTTTGCTACGTTTGGGGCTGTCATCATCGGAGATTGAAGATTCGGAATGTGCTCTTTTGAGTCTTTTTCTGGGTGTGGAGCTCCCACCTCCACCGCCGCGTCTTGAGCTGGAAGGACTATTCTTGAACTTCTTTTGCAGTGTCACATTGTCCTCTTCCCTTGAAGAAGAGTCGCCGGAAACAACAGACTTGGACTCTGCAGAAGAATCGTCCGAGTTTTCTTCTTCCGAATTCTCCTCTGGCTCATCTTCTGCTTCAGACTTTTCCTCTTCCACTTGGAAGTCGGCATCTTCTTCCGTGGAATTTCTCCTGACTCTCCGACCTTTGGTAGAGCTCGAGCCTGGAGGCTTATCTTTGGATTTGGGCTTGAGTTTAGCCCATAGACCCCCACGCCGTGATTTGATTGTTATAGGATTGGCAGACAAATCTTCGAGGAACGAGTCACAAGTGGACCAAAATGCATCATCGTTGTCAATTGCAGGTATTCTTTTATCAGTGTCGTCAGTCATTGCAGAGACTCCAGGAATGCTGAGCACAGGAGGTGACTTCAAATTCAAACTGGAGCTTGAGTTTGGCATGATGTTATTCAGAACTATACTGTTACTCGGAAGATTCTTGGATACAGAAGAATCTAAACTTGACTTTTCTTTGTCTGGCATCCACTTGTTTAGTTTACTTGTGAATTTCTTACTTCCGGATTTCCGTTTCGGAGGTGAAGCACTTGGACCCGGTGGAGTTACTGAAGAGCCTGGAAATACGCTGCGACTTCTATTCAGGTTCAGATTACTCTTTGAATCTTCTTCGTCATCTTGAAAATCAAATACGGAGATGGGAACAGTATTAGAATGATGGTCTTGGAGATGATTCAATTGGCCCTGGCTAACATATTTCCCAGAAATGGAGTCAGAGGCTGGAGCACCGTCGAGCATTATATGCTGTTTGTGCTTATTCGAATTTTCTTGTTCAATTTGACTTAGCAGATTTGGAAAGAGCTGCTTCTTTTCGGCTTTGGTTCTAATTCGATGTAGAGATGAAGCGGCGTCACCACCTGTATCACCGTCAGGAGATGGATAAGCTGCAGCAGTTTTGGCATCATTTGCATTTGCGAAGTTGGATCTCTGGTCAATTCCAAAGAGACCGGTGTATGGCCCAGGGATCCCACCATTGGTATTCGCCATGCTATTTTCATGGGAGCTGTTGTTGCTCATTCCGGTAAGAATGCTGCCGCTTCCACTGGACGGACCATGTGGCCCGGTTCCCATTCCGTCCTTGGCACCGGGCTGAGGAGGTGGCAGAGGATTGACGTACTTTTTACCATGAAAATTCCATGTCTGATGATTAACCTGGAACTTCTCCTTTTCTTGCTTTTCATGGATTCGTGTTTCCAGGGAATTGCGCAAAAGATTCAGTAAATTTTTCCGCTTTTCACCAGTCTTGCCATGCGAAGCTCGACCACCCGAGCTTCCGCGCTCGTTGGGGTGGGTTGGTAACTTCAATATGGGTGAGGAGGAGGGGTGAATAGGGACTTGAGCAGGCAACTGTGAATGTTTCCCACTAGCTGGTGACGTGGAATTGTGCGGAATACTGGAAGAGTATGGTGAAGCTGGTGGGGGTTGTTGGGGCTGCTGCTGAAGTTGTGCAGGCGCTGGTGGCCTTGGTCCCACTAAATGTGTGGGATAATGTGACAGAGCAGGGTAGTTTGAGGGCGGTGGATTAGTAGGAGGACCCCGTGGGGTTGCGGAATGGTGGTACAGGGCATACAAGTGATTCGGAGGTCCAACTCCTCCGTTCGGAGCGGGGTAGTGTTGCTGACTGTTGTAGATTGACGGTGAGATGCCGTGTCCCCCTGTCCCTGGGGGATTTCCAAAGTGACTCGGTGGATAGCCTGCAACGGGATTATGTCTCTCCTGAGCTGGTGCTGGAATTTGACTTGGTCTCGGCGGCGGATTCTGTTGAGCCTGGGTTGTGGGTGGGGTCGGTGCAGCTGGAGTGCCATGGCGGGGTTGGGACTGTGGATGATGCTGGGAGAAGTACTGCGGGTAGTGGTGATACTGTGAGGTCGCAGCAGGTTGTCCATAATGCTGCGGTAACCCGGTGCTAGGATGTGCTGATTTGTGTGCTCCAACGCTGCTCGGCGCTGCCTGATGGGGCTGCTGCTGATAAGATGCTGAAGTCACGGGCACGGCAGCGACAGACGATGGTGGCGGTCCGGGGCCTGCTGACTGGCTTGAGTTAGAATTCCTTTGATTTTGATTGTGAGAGCTCTGACTGGTGGGCGTACTGTGTGATGAGCTTGTAGAAGGATTGGTTTGTGATTGACTTACTTGAGGAATACTGGGGTGGGATTGGGAATGTGCATATGCGGCGTAATAGGGATGATGCACATTAGCTGCACTTTGGCCATGGTGGGCCTGGAAGTTTGCTGCCGCCGCCGTTGAATGGTATGGTGAGTGTGAGTAGCCAGGGTGATAGGCGTGATGAGATATACTGGAGTTCGAAGGCTGCTGTTGCTGATGGTGGTAGGCACCCAGACCAACACCGAAATTTGGTGGAGGCGGATTGTATGGTGGGATGACCGAGGGTGGTCTCGACGGTGGTTGTTGTGACGTGCTCGTTGTGGTACCCGAACTGGAATTGGAAGAACTTGGAGGAGTTAGTGGAACAGAGTTGAGGGACAAGTGGGAACCAGGACCAGGAGGCATTCCTGGAACCTGTCGAAAATTGGCTGGATTCGTCGAAGACGGGGACAAATAGTGGTGATATGACTTGGGATTTCCAGGAGTGGGCTGACCGCCGAGGGCGGGAGGAGCGGCGTAGTGACCGAAGAGGTGATGATTCTGGGGGTATCCCATTTGCTGGGGTTGACTGGCTGGTGACTGAGGTCGCGGAGCGGAATTTCCCAGCCGCTCTTGATAGCTTGATGGCCTTCCGCTGCCAGATCCAGACGGTGGTGCTTGTGGTCCAGAATAGCCCACCCCCATCGGTTTGCTCTCCTTCTCCCGCTCCCGCTCTCGACCCGTCGTTGAATTAGCCACTGCTGCAATTATGTTGCTCACGTTGTTACTAATTACTGAACCTCGGTCACTTCCACTTCTGGACTCGATATGTCCACTGGGTTGTGCAGGATTGGGAGTATTGACTGGGGTTGGAGTCCTCGAGGACGGCGTTCCAATCCCACCAGTAGAATTTACACAATTACTTGCGTTAGACGTAAATCCAGATATACTATTCGTATGACTGGCTTCCAGAGGATTGTTATTCGTTGAAGAGTCTGCGGACTGTCGCACTGTTTTCACTGATAAGTCGAGAGGTGATTCACGTCTTACTACCATTGTTGGTAGACTCGATCCACCACTGCTACCACTGTTATTATGGTTCGTTGGAGGAAGGCCGGAGCTTCCGGAATTGCTGGGAATAACCAAACTACCACCAGCACTCGAGCCGCCACGTAAATGCAAGTTTATATTCGACCCTGGGCTGCCACTGCTGCTCAGAACCAAATGACTTGGAGGCCCAGCCTTCGGTGACGACGATGATGACGGCGTTCGAAGGGATGGAGAGCCCGTATTGTACATTTGACTAAGAGTCGCTCCAAGACCTTCTTCGTACTTGTGCCGCAGTAAATTATTGTCCTGCAAATAAAATACAAAAATTTTAGACTCTAATCTGACGACTCTGGACATGTACTGTTTGGATTGCCAAAAACAACTGTCCGTTTCGAGCGCTGCTGCTGCAATACGTTACTCTGCACTCAACTTCCGCAGGTTCATACTCAAGCCAAGCATACTTGAACCGAGATAAGCCCTGTTCACTTGACACAGGTGGAGATTATTGTAGAGTCAATTTGCTCATCTCAGCTCACGTATTTGGTGTTGTGTATCCGAGACGCGCATGAATGGACTTTTGTGCCCATCATGTTCGCTCACCTCCAGATACAATTAATCAAGCTGTTGCTTTGGCTAATGAGATGCCGATAACTGTGTATTTGTATTATAAATAACAAGTGCTGAACGAAATTCGCTGCGTTATCGCCAATTCACGTTACATTGTCGCAGAAACAAAGCGTCTGAATCAGTTTATACACGCTGATCTAATGGCTTCATGTGCGATCTACGGACTCTTAGCCTTGAATGCGCGTTTTAAGTGGTGTTTACTAGAACGCACATTAAAGAACTGATATAACTCATATGCAGTAACATTTTCGGCATAAAAACTTCGAATACCTACTCCGAATCCGAATTCGTTTGCCAAACTTGCAGCACTGCAGCAAAATAAGCTACAAGTCAACAAATCCAGCACTGAAATAATCAAATTTGAGGTAAACAGTGGTACGGTGCTACTTGAGCTACAGCAGGCAGGGTGCATGAGATTGACCGACTTTCCCAGATTTCATTACCTTACATATTACGTTATACTTCTTCTTGGTCGAGCATAGGACAAAGCGAAGAAGGCAAACTGTGTGTACAACGAGATGAGATTGCTCGAGAAATGGAGTTTATTTGACCTAAATACGAGGCAGAACTTGAGGCATTCGAAGGAAGCTCTATGAGTTCTTAGGCTGTTTCCCTTCTTGGGATCAATTTTCTTTCACTTGTCACAAGTCACGCGTGCTGTGGCATCCCTTTAACAATTCACAAGTGCCATGCATTCTCAAGTTTATTTTGATGTACTTAAGTCAACTGACGAACAGTATAGCGTTTTATGCGAACACTCAAGGGACAGTGTCATCATACGCTTCAAATTGTTTAAGGCAATAGGTACAAATAGTTGCAACGAAAAACAAGTCAAATCAATAGAAATGGAACGAACCTAATGTAATAAAATCGGGGTTTAGCACAAAAATAACGAATTCTTATGGATCACATCTGACCCATATAATGGCATTACGCGCACTCACTTGGAGAATGTCTCAATCATAGTGTAGAGATCAGTACATCATTCAACCGTGTGATGAGAACAAATAGATCAATCATTACATCAAACAACAATTTTCATGCTGAGCAATTTGCTATTTGCTCCTATTTCCACGGAATAACTGTAGTCAAGAATACAAAGGAATTCAGGGTATGTATTGTTATATAGACCTGAGCCTGAGGACTTGGCACTATCAGCTAATCTCTGTAGACGGATATATTAAATAATTCATGAATTCCACATAACAGCCACAGCCTCAATATTACTCTGAAACAATCGCTCTCAATTTCTACACGTGGATAATACCTGAAAAACGGTAAACAGACGCAACTACCAAGAAAGAAGCATATAAACTACTAGAATAAAAATGCACAAATAACGCGTAAATAATGAAAATAAAACTGGTAACAATTACTTATGCAGTCCGTCAGTAAAATATACACCTGCTGAGACGTTATTGACTTGAGTTACTAAAGTTTTGTCGCTTCTACTGCCCGTCTGAGTACCATAAACTTTCTAGCCTCTCTGTTTCAAACAGGGAAAACAAGCCAATGTTACCTAAGTCCTTTCCTAAGATGGTTACCTATTTATACAAAAAAAAATCTTTGTCAACCTATGGCCTAAAGCCCTAATCTGAACAACAATCACACTGTCATTCTTGTGTACGCGTAATGTTTTATGCCGTAGAGCACAGCGAAGCAACTGCGGCAGGTAAACTAATTTACCGGGATCATGATATGTAATTGGCCGTATACGCAGCGGGGAACATAATTCGCTATTTGCATAATACCCGCCTAAATAGCCCAGATACGCTAATATATGATTTATACCAATTACTAAAGAGTATGAGCTTCAATCGTAAAAATTCCGAGATTTTGAACAGAAGTGCTATTTCCAATAAAACCTAATGGCCGATGCGCTAGGAGACCAAATTTGCACCAAATGAATTCCTGCCTGACTCAGGCTTTGCATTGCTGGAGCGTGATGAAAAACGCTACTCCGACCGAATCGGCGAAGACAAGAGCGAGCACAAGGAAGTCGAAGATCTCTAGGGGAAGGGAACTGAATTGTGGATTCAGGATTCAGGGAACCCTCTTTCCGTTCGCCTAGTAACTTGTCTCAAATGAAAAACACTTCTTTTAGGAGCTAAGTAAGAGGGGACGAAGACGACGACGAGAGAGAAAACTTAGGAAAACGAGTCCTTGCCTTCAATTTGAACTCTGTCATTTCGTGTCCATAAAACTAGGCATCAAACTAGACTAAAACTTGAAGATAAAAGGGAGAAAATGAATTACTTCTCTCAAATTCCGTCAAAAGATCTCAGCTGGACAAAAAGTATCAAAAATTCATTTACGTTAGCGCTGACGGAAATCCGTTTTTAAAGAAAGCAAAGCACGTACAGGACGCGAGACGCCAGAGAGATTCAAACTTTCTTCTAGCTCGAAGCCTAACTTGCATTTTGCATGATCGGAAGCTAATGACAGTTTTCAAATTCGAAAGAAATTTGATCTCTGATCGGATCAGGCTAGGAAATTAATGTTAAATCTAAATTAAAACGCGAACAATTGCTTCCACTTCGACATCGTCGTCGTCGTTTTAAAGAGACGAAAGCAATGATTTCACTCGCCCGTGTGTTCGTCATACGCGACAATTGGATTGACTTTTCCCAGTAGCACTTTCTCCTGATTAAGGTCGCTAGGCAATAAAGAAAGTTCAAGAGATTCTTTCTCCGAGTAAAACCAATTCCCTTTTGCGTTTCTTTGTAAAATTGGCACAAACAGCGACTGTCGAGCTTTTCGCTTTTTTTTTTGGCACTTTCGACTGCTAAAGGCTTAACAGATCTTAAATCTTGCATTTGCGACTCCCGAATCGCGCAAAAGCGATTTTCAGTTTTAAATCTTTTATTTTATTTTATTGCATATTGTGATCAATAAACGCTCGTAAAATCCCAAGCGACGTAGACGTAACATGAAACCGCTACCTTGGTTGTGAAATAATAGTACCTGCGATCCGGGCAATGGAATCGGTATAGTAAGTGGTAGAGACAGGACTGATGGCGGAGCTCCTGCTGCGCCTGAACTTGGTAATGGTGATGGTAAGCCCTGGAAAAAGGGACGTGTCCCTTCGAGGATATTCTTGTAGTCCATCTAGAAAACCAAAAAAAAATCCATCCATTAGCATCCCATGAATACACAAATATAGCTCAGCGAAGTAGGTAATTCTACTAAAAACGGATATATGGGGGGTGCATATTTCCACCAGAATATATTCATGTCCATATTCAAGGTGAATGAACCAACAGCCAACTGTCTATAACGATGAAGATGAAGCATATAAACTGCCTGTGCAACTCTCCTCCGTGAGACTCTACGAGTCTCTGACTGAGCGAGCACACAAGGAGCCAAGACGAGGCTGAGGAGGTCTGAAAAAGAGAGATTTTTTATAGACCAGTTTCGTCTTCCTCTGTCTTATCCTTTTCTTATTACAGCAACAACGCCAAGCAACCACGCAAGGCATGGACGACGACGTCGACGTAATGATGCTTTAAGATCACAAGTAATTTTTTTTTGTCTGCAGACAAGAGTTTAAACTAAACCATGTCCAGGGACGAATCAATCAAAAATGCAAGTTCTCAGTCTGCTGGAGAAATAGCATATTTCGGAAATAGAAATTGAAAGGATGTTTTAAGAATCAGGAACGAGGCTGAGGGGTGTTTTAAGATTGAAGGAAAGAGGGTGCGAGGTCTTACAAGAATGAATGTAAAATATGTTTTAAGGATGAGGGTGAGGGGTACTTTAATAATGAGGGGTGTTTTACTTTAAGAATGAGGAATGAGGGGAACAGAATTCTTAGAAAAAAGAGGTACAATGACTTTAAGGTTATTGGGATATCGGGAGCTCATTCATATTCATATAATGCATATAGATTGGAATATGGTCAACGCAATGATGCTTGCATGCCGTATTTCATCGCCGGAGACTTGGCTGAGTTTTCGAGACAATAACAAAAATACATGAGCCTGATAATGGAATGGAACATGGAACGCCTGTAAAGTATTGCAAATGTGTACCAATAAAAGGTTAGGTTCGGCGGCGGGTCACGCGTTCTAAAACTTGGATTCAGCGCAACCCTCCTGCTCATGCTCGTTGCTTGTGAGTGTAATGAAATGAATAGAACAGTAATAAAAGGAGGAAAGCAAACTGAAACAAGCCATCCGTTCCGTCCTTCCATGAACCATTTCAGACGACTGAACAGAACTAAAACCGAGCTCATAGCTTGCTGGCTTGAATTCTAGGGAAGAAGACCCGGACCCGAAACGCGACTGCCAGTTCTTCTCCAGCATGGCCCCAGCCAACAAGCAGAACGAAGAGAAGAAGGGAAACGATAATCAATAAATAACTGGAAGAGACCTTACCTTCCAGCTACACGAACAACTCCCTTCTTCCCTCTTCTAAAAGCACCATTCTCCTTTTCAAAATGTACGGCTTTCCACCCAATAATAATCATAATTTTAGGGACTCCAAACTCACAATTTCCAACCCATAACCTCACGCGAACCATTGTAATTGCTTCGTAAACTAAAACCTATTTCTAGCCTTCACTTGGAGAAAGTGGAGGTTATCAGGGGTCATCGGATACCAAATTGCTTCAATTAAAGCAACTAGCCTAGAAAAGCTTGCGAGGTCTTCATTCACATAACCTTAGTTACGAAATCGAGCTAAATTCCAGCGAATTATGAACCGCAAATTGCATTGGACCTTTTGAAGTTCTCCTGATTCGGCAGCATCTTAATGTTATAAGAATTCAGAGTTACTCATAGCGCTATGTATCAGGCTTTGACTATAGACCTTAAATATCCATGTTCGATAAAAGGTCAGGTCATATATTTGGACCTATTGTACTAACCAGCTAAGCAGGATTAAGTGCCAAAGAATGCATAGAAACGAACGCTGCGACGTCTTGAGCACATCCGCTCAGATTTACCACGGGAAGGCAATATCTAAAATTCTATTTCAAGTACAAGTCCATGTGTGAAAAGGACATACCGTCGTGCATGGTGCATCATTCATTTCATATGGACACGAAAAACCTTAGCAAACCTTCGTACGTAATTCCTAAACCCTAACTAAGCTCGCTGAACCTAAACCGACAGTCATTCGTACGTAATTCCTAAGCCCTAACTAAACTCGCTGAACCTAAACCGACAGTCATAAAAAGAGTTCTTGCACGTCACTCGTGCCAAGGTAATCAGCAAGCCTTGTTTACACAACCGCACCGCACTTCCTTTTCCACTAAAATCCACGGAACAAAAGTACTTAAGCGAATCATTCAATAATTCCGGCTTGATATTCCATGATAGGATTTCTAATATCAATTTGCATATGTTTATCCAGTCCAGGGATAAATGACCTGACCATATATGCAACCGTTCGATTTCAATTGAACATGCGAGAGGTCGAGTCAGGTCAGATCCGTATCTATACAGGTGATCAGAAGGTCGAACCTTTGGTGGTCCAATCAAATATAAGCATTGGCGCGTAAAGGTCCGACTTGGGGCAATCTGGAGCAAGTTACGCGTGCCAAGCTTTTTTGCAAACAAGCAAATATCCCCACCGAAATATCGAATCTTTCGTGTTCTAAAGCTCGAACAATACATCAATGTCAATCGAGCATACTGACTACCTAATGCTGATTTAATTATGATTTGTTTCTCCGGACTCGAGTATAATTAAAAAGCTGTTTCCATCAAAGCAATGAGCGCAGGTATACGGAATCTCCGCCCCAAGAAGCCTGACACAATAAATATGCTTTCCGAGCTGAGAAGAGCTCTTCCTGCCGAGTTTCTTCGATCTGACACCGAGGAGAGCTGTTTGAAGTCTGAAGTGAAGCCGGCGGCTGCTCCAGCCAGCAGCAGCATCACACAGTTTCGTATAATTTCTTTGGCTTCCCCATCTTCTGCTCCACGACGGGGTTCACAAGGGTTGTCTGTTGTCTTCATGAAGGCAAGACTTGCCTGGATTGCCCAGGGTTGACACAATTTTAATCCTCGCCTGACCTAGCAGCGCTAAGAAAGATCATTTCATCTACAAAATGAGAGCATTACAACCCTGTTCGAACCCTAAGACCCAACTTGGACCAATTCTATTTCCCCTTCGTCTTGGCATGCTAAGAATTGGCTGAATAGAAGAAAACCTTCTCGCAGAGAGTCTTCATCAATCTTCTGTCCTCCCTTCTCAGCTCTCCTGCGCCTACTGCTTTCAAAACTGTGAGAAGAAGACCTTAGGCATCCTCCAGCCTCGCCTAGCTTGGCTGTGGCAATAAAAGTGAAGTAAAGATTTTCACGAAGATTCGGAAGAAAAATAACAAAAAGTTTAGTGGTTGATGGATACAAGGACAGCTCGCTCCTCAGAAGAAACGTTGGCGTTTCATTTTCTGTCACACTTCGAATTTCACCCTGTATAGTTCGATGAAATATGGAATGTCTCTCTAAGATGTTCCCTAAATTGTTTCAAACTAAATTAAATGAAACTTCCGTTTCCCGGAAACAATCATTCACAATTTTGATTTTGAGAATCGACTCAAGCGAGACATCATCAAATTCCAAGAAGAATCAATACGGATTTCCTTGGTGAAGCAAAAAAAAAGGAACTGTCCATTAGTGAATGCAGAGCGAGCTGACCCTAAAACCAGAAATCCACGGAAACGAGGATAAAAAAAAGAGCTGCGCTGCACATGCACATCTTGGCAAGGAAAAGCATAATATCAGATTCATGGCTTTCAGTCCTCTCAAAGCCAGACCTAAGACCAACTGAAAGATAAAAAGACAAATAAACATTTTATTGGAATCCTCAGTAATTTGACAGAGCTTCCATTCTGGCACTGAGAAATAGGATTTACAAAGGTATTTATGAGCGAATACCGGTTGGTTCAAGCATACGCAAAACGCAATAGCCTGAAATTGGCAAAGTTCACTGTAAATTTTGACCTTGTCGCCAAAACGACTCGTTGCAGACCATTATGCAAGCTTGGTTATCGAACAGCGAAGCGAAATGTGACCTCGGCGGACAATCGTAAAAAAGTTTAGGACAATAGCAAAATTCGGAGCCCATTTGCCGCTTATTGTTTGCATTTTGATTTTAGCGTGCGGAATTTTAATTAATGGTTCTTTGAGTCAGGCATTTTGCCACTTGACAATTGACAATCTGTAAAGCCTCGATAAGGGCGGGGAGTCATGTTCCAGATAAACAAAATTATTTTGTAATTTTGAAATGGAGGCTATAGTTTCTCGGTTGTCGGTATCAGGTGTAGGAATGTGGTTGTGGTTGCTATGTACAAACGCAGTGTCTCTGACATCGCAAATCCTAGTCTGGAATTTGACTGTGCAAAATTATTCGCAAAAACACAAGTCAGGCAGGTCGGATCTTTATAAAGTTCATCCATGTGTGGGATTGAATTCATTTCATGGCTTTCAGAATGGAATGGAAAATGGCAAACGGAATGGGTGTGTGCCTATTGGAATGATAGGCTATGATTACGGTACGAGATGAGATAGAACGAGTTATCTCTAATCACAAACAGGTCAATGTCATTCATTCATTATTCATTAATTCATCAATTCAATTTCACAATTTGGATTCAGCATTACGCCACATAATATTCGGCATTTGTGTTGGCTTGGTTTCCTGATTTTTAGAAATTCATGACTTTGACGACTTGAGATTCCAAAACTACGAATTCCTGAGATTTATGCCAAATTTTCTATGCAAATTTAAATACAT
>VNWX01001210.1:0-16125 GCA_009869905.1 Ceratophysella communis
GATTACTAATTGTGTAGTTGACTAAAAACAGCCTGGTCGCCTGCGTTTGGTACCTCTGCATAACAAAGCTAAAAGCACAAATCACAAGTCCGGCCGAATGAATACAGATCGCAGTAATGGATTGCGCAGATTCGGAGGTCGCAGCTACAAATTCCTGATTCAGAATTGTATAGAACGGATTTCTTCCCGAGGCTCATTCATAGCGAGGGATAGATCCGTTTAAATCGCACACACCTGTGAAACTTGTTCTCCCAATATCATTTCATATGCTAAATACTACCGGCGACATAGAATACCGATGCACGACAGAGCATGTTGATTAACATCGTTCGAGTTGGACATGTTGGACGATTACAGACTAATTGGATTGCCAATAAGGAAAGCCTTATCATTTGTAGCATCTGAACGCATAGGACCCGTAGTGAGATAATTTCAAATTTTGAAAGCTCTAAATTTTAGGTTCTAGAAGGCTCGGGTATTAAAATCATTATTATCTAACTGCGTCAATTGACTATGCAGCATCTGAGTTGGGTTGTTGACGTTCTCGTCAAGAATGCGAAACGCACATGGCGCGCCGTCGTCAGTCATCATCATCGGCGACGTTTTCGTAGGAAGCCAGAAAGGTTAGCGCGAAGAATTCAAACTGTAAACGCACACGGCTTGCCGTTTGCGCTACGCTGCGCTAGCGTTTCTGTCGAGTGTCATTAAGGTCATTAACCCCGACAGCACTGCTCGGACTGCAGCACTGCAATCTACTTGTGTAGATTCAAAATTACAATTTTACACATTTTATAAACTCTAAACACAATAGTACATAATTTTAATTATATACTAGTGTCATCATTTACATTAATCTCAGTAGGTATTCCGTAAACAGGCTTCAATGTTGGAGAATTTTGTACAATACCTCCATTGCAATCTACACAGTGGCGTCTCTTTAAATATAGGCATTCATGATCTGAAAATCGAATTTTTAAATCGGAAATTGGAATTGCTAGCTCTTCGGTGAAAACCAATTCGGGATGTGTCCAATTTCTATTTGTATTGTAACTTGCTTTCCAAACGTATTCCAATAAATTTGGAAGCAACTGAAGCTTGTGTACTCTTGAACCGTGACTAGGAGGGTTGTCCTGAAACGCATATAAAATTTCAGGTGAGCCTATTTCCGGTACTATGATGGCCTGAGAGTACTCATAATAATACGACCTAGTTCCAAAAACAAATCCACGTGGATTTTCATTTAGCCTTGTGTCTTTAACTGGAAACTCAAAAATTACTCCTCCATAGCGATTCTGATTCACGAATGTCCTCGGCCCAATAGGTACTTGTGCAATTTCTTCATCTGTAAGCTTAACCCCACACCATACTAGTGGACTGAATGCACCATTTTGATCATTATTTCCCATTAAGGTTATTTTACCGTCTTGCAAGGTTTCTAGAATTTCTACAGCGTTTTCCGTTGAAGTGGCATGCCGGATGATGCGATTATCTCCAAGTGGGAGATTTACCACTGCCACGGTCGCATCAGTGGCGTCAGGGTTGGGTTCTTCGAATTCCAATGAGTCGTACCGCTCTCCCTGCTGTGATGAAGCTGGGTACGGAAACGTGACAAAATTTGTTGTGACCCCTGGGATGTTCGGAATTTCGTTCCATTTCTGAAGTGCTTTAGCGATTGCTATTATTGCTGCCGAGTCTTCTGAGCCCCTTTTATGCTGCAAACACCATTTCTGAGCAAGTTGTGCAACTTGAGAGAAAAGTTCTGCGTTGGTCTGAGCGTCGTTAGCAAGTTGATCGTGAGAACAAAGGTGTCCGGTTACCATTTTCAATAGTGTTGCTGATACTTCCTGGGATAGGAGGTACATAACAGATGATGCATTTTCATTCTTCTCAATTTCCTTCATGTATTCCAAGAGCTCACTGATCGACTCCTTTACACTAACGCCATCGAATGCGCCAGAATTGCTGGAACTGTGAGCACAATTTTCTGCTAAATCCATACAACGCTCAGCGATTGCATTCAAATCCACGTTCTCTTTGGGTGAGGTTGAGCCAGAACGACGACGTTTTCTATCCAACTCCATTTCTAAGATACATAGAAAAAAGTGCGTAACTGAATCACCTAGTTGTATTTCATAACAGAAAATTTTAGAACAGAAAAAGAAAAAGACAAATGTTTTGATAAATTATTTATACTAGGTTGGAAACTACCGCTTTGAGCAGAGTGTTGGACTGGTAGGAGCAGCGTTTTCAGAAGCTCGGCTAGTCCACTCTCAAACTCGGCCTCAGGTCATAGGTACGGTATGTTACAATTCACAAGAAGACCTTCCCTTGGGACTCAAGATCCAAAATGTCTCACGATTGTTAGCGACTCCAAAAGCTGCTTAATAATATAATTTGAAAATGAACTGCAATTTTGTATATATTTGATGGCAATAATTGATTATTCTCCAGCAGCAGCCCGATTCCCGGTCCGGCGTCTCCCCTCCTACAACTCCGATGCCAGATGCGTCTAAACTGGGCCTTCACCCTTCACCCTCGGCTTCATTCTCGCTTCTCTATATTATTCTATTCCCATTGTTACCAATCGGAGAAACTTTGGCCCTTCCTTGTACTTCATCGGCTATGCTCATGCATATATGTACTAAGAAGAATTTTGACTTGAACTATGTCTGCAAAAGATACGCTTTATTTTTGTTCCACAGCTTTTTTCAAAATAGAAGTTGTTTAGGTAAGAAGTCGAAATTTAGTGTGTGTCTATTGGCCTGGCTCGGCTCGGCGAGTAGCATTAGCAAGATGCATCTGCTCAACATACAGTTTCGGTCAGATCATGCATGCATTCGGGTCAGGAAATTTTAATGGAATTAATGAATAGTTGTGCATGAGCTAACAGGATAATGCGATGCAGTTTCGTTTTTCTCAATTTCCTTCTTGCATTCGAATTTCGAGTAGCTTAGAAATCGAATCCTTTGCCTAAGAGAATATATATGATTCCTGGTTTCGGAGACGTGTTATGGCATGGCTGGTGGCTTTTCTACCATTGAGCTTCGAAACTAAAATTCGGCAAAAGCGATAAAATGGAGTCCAGTTATTTGGACATTTTTAAACCGTCATAACTGAACTTCGGTAATGCAATGCAAAACGAATCAATAGCCATAAAAGTTGCATTTTGATTAATATCAAACCAAACCAAGTTAGAGCAAATTTAAAGATTCACACCAAGCTGTTAATTCCATGTTCAAATCAAATTTATTATCTAGTACGTAGCTGCATGGTCAACATTCGTTACACAGTACACAAAATTCGATTACATTCCAATTCTTATCTGAAACGTTTAGATCCCACGGCACGGTGGAAACATAACATAACTGATATCTAAAAGCACGGTCAACGAAACTTTATGTACCATTTATGTTTGTCTACAGCTTAAATAAATGCTAGCTAATCTATATACTTCTAATCTACCTATACTAATGTCAATGTCAAAAGTAAATACTATAAACTTAATCCATTCAGGGACATATCGAAGCATTCTTACTTAGGGTTGTCGCCGATCCAAGCCATGACCTTTGCCACTCTATCATTCAAGTCGGGACAATTTTTTCCAATCTGTTTGAAAGGAATATTTTGACTTTCAAGGAACTCCACGAAGAGTTCCCCAAATTCCACCCATTCATTCCAATCCAGAGGCATTTTCCGAGTTCCATCGTTATTCAAAAACGCTTTTGTAGGAGTGACGAGAACGACAAGTGACTGGGTTGTGTCACGGTATTTTTCTGCCAAATATCTCCATTCTTCCATGTCACAGAGCTCCTTCCACTCGTCCACCCCCGGAGCATACTTCTTGGCATACAAAATGGCGTCTACTCCGGCTCTGTCAGATATGTACGCCACTTGCTCTCCATGTTTACGAATCAGCTTCCGCTCTGCCTTGAACTGGGACAGTAGAATATCTCTCTGCATGGACAAGCAACGGGGTGACTCAATGTCCGCGGCAGAGTAGCCCTTGGCACGCAGGACTTTCCGCGCAGTTTCCTTGATGAAAATGGTTTCAGAGTCGTAGTGTTTCTGAAGCGCATTCACTAACGTCGTTTTTCCGGTTGAGTGTGGACCCACAAAGTAAACCTTCTTTCGTAGCTTGATTGACATTCTGCTTCAGTCAATTAGATTCAATCGTATCTATAAAAACAAATTGTGCGAGATAAGTAATTTTATGACGTGAAGTTACAGAAACGCAGCAGTGGCGTTGCGCGTCGAAATTCCACGTAAGAAACCAGAAGTTGCGCGTTGGTTTTACCTTCTGATCCTTCCAGAAATTTACCAAGCAAATTGACCGCAGCAAGAGGTTAATTCTCACGAAGTCAATTCCCAGGAAGTCAAACATGTGAAACCCAATGAGTTAGGTTAGGTTAGGTTTTCCGAAACGTACGCAGAGGACATGGATTGACTTCGTGGGAATTGACTTCGTGGGACTAAGCCCAGCAAGAACAAGATCTTACTTCCACAATGTCAAGGCTATTAATGTAGTAGAAGCTTTAAAATGTTGGATCCGCGAAGCAAATATACCATAGTAAAAGCTCGTGCCCTTTTTAGGGCTTAAATTTTCCCTTCGGAACTATCTTATGTAGAAATAGAAGCCCAGCGATCACTGTAATGTTTTGCGTCGCTAGTTAGTGCATTGATTTTACCGGACTACGGCCCTATAATGTTTAGTAATGGTAGGTACTTTCTGATAGCATTAAGAAGAAAGATAACTGCGTCTCTGTCTCAGGCACATCCGTAAGTTCGAGGACTTGACTTCTTTAGCGTTTTGGGTTATACAATTACATCAGAACAGATCAATCGTACATACATAGATAGCTTCTACCTGATTACTTGGATTTGACTGTGTAAACATTGATATTAAGGCATCAAAGGATGCCATGTTATAATTTCAATTACAACTGCCAAGACAAATCCCTTTTTATGGTTTTGGTAGCAGTTACGAGCCGTGGTTAAAAGCTAAGCCCTTCGTTCCGAAACCGAAAACACTCGATAACGACATTGGAGAAGTAAACCCAGTGATAAGCTTTTCCTGATTTTGAACAACGACCTCACCAACATATAAATTCAAAAAGTATATCAAGATTTCACGTATTTCGAGTTAAAGATTTTTTAAACAAACAATTTTATTACAAAGCACAAATGCAAACATTCAAATAATTTTTACTGAAACACTATATCTTAATTTAAACGAACAGGAATCTAAATAACTCAGCTAAGGGCTTTACGCCCGTGAAAACGTATTAGTTTAATTTTGGCAGGTCTCTGTTCTGTACTACTTTTGGCATTTCGTCCCTTGAATCAAGTCCTGGTAATCTGCCTCCATTAATTTCTTACAGCTGGCAATCATGGAGCGCGTAATATCTCCGCTGGACAACGTCTCCTCATGTCCAAGAATAATTAATCCGTATTTAGCTCTCGTAAGAGCTACATTGATTCGTCTTGATTCATTAAGAAATCCAAGTGCTTTATGGAGGTTAGCTCGCACAGTGCTGAAGATAATTATATCCGCTTCACGTCCTTGAAAGCCATCAATGGTATTCACTTCAACCCCAGGAAATGCCTTCATTTCGGCTCTCATTAGTGTCACCTGCTGTGTGTACGGGGTTAGGATGTTGATTATCGGTTTGACCGGATCGGTGGAGTCTCGTAAGAGAGAGACAACTGTAAAGGCCATTTTTATTTGACCCAAGTTGGACTTCGATGAGGAGCCATATGATTCTGGAGTCGGGCAAGGTATGAATACGCAAGGATATGCCTGGAAAGGTATTGAATACGATAAAAATTTATCCGAAATACGACGAAATCACCACTGAATAAAATACCCACCTCATCCGAATTTTCCGTTGCACTTGGCCAAGGGAACTTCGAAACCGGCATGACCCGTTGTTCCTTGCTAACGCCGCTCTTGAGCTTCCCTTCATAGAAGCAACTGGACGGGAACTTGGCCAGAGTTGGATGCATTCTATATTGAACGTCCAGCATGACCTTCCGGGCGGAGATGCTGGGGTCAGTATACATTTTTTCAAAGAGTGAGCGATCGAGGCCATACTTCTTTCCGATTTCCGTAACGGTTGGACAGAGCTGGACATGATCTCCAACGAGGACAACAAATTTGGAGCTTTTAACGATGGGAATGAGTGCATTTGGTTCGGTGATTTGAGAGGCTTCGTCTACAATCACTATGTCAAATTTTTGTTCGGACTTTTTCTTCTTGTCATCATCGGAGGAACTTCCAGTAATGCTCAGCGGACTTTTCGTTTCGCTGGAACGCAGCATTCCCACCCCAGCTCCTGAGCAAGTGGAAAACACTAATTTGGCCAACTTGAGCTTCTTCAAGGCTTCTCTTTTGGCCTTGTCATTTGTGTGTATGTCCTTCCCAACGAAGGCATCCAGGGTCCATTTTTTCAGTGCTGGACTGACCTTAGACACCTCAGATGTCAGTCGAATAGTATCTTCGTCTGACTCGACTCCTTCCTTCTTTCGATATTCCAGGAACCGCTCCATAACATTGTCAACTGCATTATGGGTAGAGGCAGTGATCAATAGCCGGAGACCTGGACGAAGCTTGAGATACTGCATGATGATTTCAACCACTACTGTGGTCTTGCCCGTTCCAGGGGGACCCCAGATCAGTGTCACAGGGTTGTTAACGGCTTCAATTATGGCTTGGGTTTGGCTCTCATTGAATTTATTTTGCGGAAGCTCAACAGCCATTTTAGGGACGGGTTCTTCAGGGTTTTCCACCTGAAGCCCTAGGATATCACTGTAAGCCACCGTTGCGACGGACTGTTTTTCAATGAGAGTTTGAATCGCGGCTAGCTGCGTATTTAGGTTGGTCGTGCTGCCACAAATGTACAGATTCCAAGTTGCCAGCATAAGTTCCAAGGGTTCTTGCTGCAGGATTCGGAACTCCATTTTCCCTCTGTTGATGCTAGTGACTACGGCATCAAATACAGCAATTCTCTTCATTGGAAAATTACTTGGTCTTTTCGAAGCACAGAAACGAACGTGATCTTCGTTCCGAATTTTGCAAATTATGTCTGTTCTCAAGATAGTCTCGTAGAGCCCTGCTTCTTTGGAGTACGTAATTTCCAAGCAGATTTGATGGGGTTCCAAGACTTTATCGTAAATTTCTGAGTCAAGGGGACCATTGCCTCCTTGGCGTAATCCGTCTGGTAAAAAGTCAGAAAGATTTGAAGGATTTAGGAGGCGGCTGGTGGAGGATGCGTAGTCTTTTGAGTTATGGCCGTTTTCACTAAACTCCTCCGCTCCAATCGGAATTCCGAAAATGTTGACTGGACAGTTCTCCTTGACCTCACCAAGGTACTCCATGGCTAGAGCCAGTGTGAAATGACATGCAAACTTGAATGGCTTAGAGGATTCTAACTGTACGCCGCAGACCTTGACATCCCCTTCAATGATTTCCAGAACAAGTTCTTCGGCCAGATTCGAGTCTCTAACTGTGAACAGAATCCGTTTGACCAAGTCAAATCATTTCAGTAATTGAAAGGAAAATTTCCTCTGCTTTCAGAACAGCTAGGATCCGCCGGAATAGCAATGAGCCAATTTCTCGTAATTCATTCAATGACATGACCAATGCGAGAAGAATGTCAAGCACAAAGTCTTTGTCCACAGCTTCAATCTTCTTTTCTTCCAACGCAGGGATGATTAAAATGGAGAGAGAAGGCTTCAGCCAAACGCATTGACGTAATTTGTCCGATGATGTGAAAAATTCCTCGCTTCGAGAATCGTTCAAGAGAGCGTGGAAAATTTGGAAGAGTGCTTTTTCATTGCCGATTCCAAGGCAGCAGTCAATTACTTGTTCAATTTGGCAAATGTCCAGCGTTTTTAATTCATCTAAGTTCCCGTTAACGATAATGCTTTCGCAAAATTCTCGATTTTTCCAATCCGCCACATTTCCGTCAAGGTTCAGGTCATAGTCCCTTGGTAAATTTTGAAGTATTTTCTTGGTCTCGACGGTGTCTACTTGACTCATGCTAATGTCTAGAATCTGGTGTCCCACTCGATCCCGGTTACTAATGACATATACTTCAATGTCTCTGGACGCCTGTTTCGTGACTCGATGGTGGGACTGGGACAGGAGCTGATTGACCTTCTGGAGAGCTATGCTGACTTTGAACTCAGTATTTGATTCGTTGGGGTTCTTCTTGATCCCTGCTCGCTGACTAAATTTGTCATTTAGAGCGAACCAAATGAGTGAGTTTGATTTGCGTTTTTCGTAGAGCTGAATCACTTCGTCGTCATAAATGAGCTCGTAGCCGTATGAAGTGGTTCGTTTATAAGAATGTCCTGATAAGGGTTCAAAGGCAAAGATCCGAATGTAGTCAGTGACGTCTGAGGTTATCATACCGTTTCTTTGCGGACGTCGTGAGACTTGCACGGTTTTTCGTTCTGGGAATGCCACCGACTTACCCTTTTCCACTCTTTTCGGAATATAGAGACCAATTTTCAGTTGTTCATCCACGTTAAAGACGAGCAGTTTCTTGTCGAAATCTTGCATTGCCTTTTCAATCGAAGAGTAGAGGCGACCCCCGGCATCATGATAAGACGCGTAGAGGAGCTGCCATCGAATATTATGGTAGTCCAAGAATTGCTGTTTCAGTTCATTTCTCGTAAGAATCTCTGACTGGAAGAGACCATTATAAATAGGACCAATGTATTGTCTCCGCAGATCAGGATCCTCTGCAGTCAGTGTGCAAAACACGGCGTTCTTTTGGAGTGTCGTGAAATCACCAAAATTGAAGTAAGGCAAAAATTCTTCAATGGAATGCTGGTTGTTCTGTTGACACCACCGAAAGGTCAATGAAAAGAGGTTAAACTCATCAACGAGACAAATTTCACTGGAGGCCAAGATTTCCAACAGCAGTTCAAGTGAACCTGATTCGGCGGGCAATGGCGGATCGTCTATGGAGGGAGCCAGTAAATTCACGCCAATTCGCTTTACGTTTTCAGTCAGGAGATCAAGAATAAAAGGTTTGGCTCCTTCGAGTGGCTTCGGCGGGTTTTCTAATTGTTCTGGAACTCTGATTTGCTCGCCGTCCACGCAGCTGGAGAAAAGCGTGTTTAATTGTTGACACTCTTTAGGGCAATGGCGGATCGTCTATGGAGGGAGCCAGTAAATTCACGCCAATTCGCTTTACGTTTTCAGTCAGGAGATCAAGAATAAAAGGTTTGGCTCCTTCGGCTGGCTTCGGCGGATTTTCTAATTGTTCTGGAACTCTGATTTGCTCACCGTCCACGCAGCTGGAGAAAAGCGTGTTTAATTGTTGACACTCTTTGCTCAGCACCGAATCTTCCTGGAAGAAATAATTGAGAAATTAGAGAGTGCTTTTACAAAATAATCCATTTGCACAACCACCGGCTAATATGGTTTTGTATTAACCCCTGAATACTTACCTTGACTCGTGCCCAGTCCAAATACAAATTTTTGACACGACCTAAAGATGCATTCGTGTAGTTGGCAAAGTAGCGGATCATGTCATCATGAGTTATTTTTCGTTGATTCACCTCCTTGGCAGCTGGGTAGCCATATGGTTCTGAAAGCACAGAAGGAATAATATCCGGATCCCAGGAAACAAAGAACTTGTCACCGTCTAAATCTCCGCCACTCATGAGGGAGGCTGCATCTCGCCTGCCAACAATTGGAAAGACGATGCAGTCGACAAGATGATTGAGCTCCTCAACTTGAGTCACACGGAATTTCCGAATGTCTCCTGGATGAAGGGCTGGATTCCGACTCACAATCACTTCCGCACCGAATAAGGTCAAGTGTCCACCAGTCTCGGAAGTGATTCTTACATGACACTCCCCCTCCTTCAGCTGCCCGCTGTAGTCACAAACTCCAAATAAAATTCTAGAGTTCTTGATTAGAATTCGAACTTTCTCTGTGACGACTCCAGAAGGAGATTCTTTAAAAGTGCTTCGCCATTCTTCTTTCACCAGTTGTCTCACTTTGGCTTTCAAAGCTGGGGTCAAGCCTTCAAGGAGAACTTGCTCAGCCAGCTCCGGCTTGGACTTGTAGCATAGGAACTGAAAGGCTGTCAAGGGAACATTTGGGGCGTCTTTGAGGAACCGGAAGTATTCTTCCTGCTTTTTAGTAAAAGTCTCGTCCGGATATTCCTAGACAGGACAACAGAGTCACCAGCTCTCCATTGAGATAAGCGAACGTGAAGGGCTTGGAGTAGTCGAGCACAGAAAAGGTATCGTTTGGACATCCATTGAATTTTTTCATGGAACTTCGAAAGCTTGCTTTTTTGATAAGTTTCGGGTTAACCATTAGCATCCCTTTGTAACCCTTGTACCGGATCTGAAACGAGCTTGGAACGTATCTGCTATTGTGGAATAGAATGTTCTGACCTCGGGCCAATTCAGAAGCAAAGCCTTTGCTGAGCATTCCACAGCCATCAGTGAATAAATAGCCATCATTTTCGACGTCTGGAATATCTTCTGTATGCTGAATTTTGAGTACTACCGAGGACTCCGCTGCTGAAAACAATAATCCAATTCGTTTGGCTCTTTTCGCAACGGAATTGAATTTTGTAAAGTACCGGATCTGAAACGAGCTTGGGACGTATCTGCTATTGTGGAATAAAATGTTCTGACCCCTGGCCAATTCAGAAGCAAAGCCTTTGCTGAGCATTCCACAGCCATCAGTGAATAAATAGCCTTCGTTTTCGACATCTGGAATATCCTCTGTATGCTGAATTTTGAGTACTACCGAGGACTCCGCTGCTGAAAACAATAATCCAATTCGTTTGGCTCTTTTCGCAACGGAATTGAATTTTGTAAAGTCTCCGAAACCATCAATTTTCTTGGTAATTATATCTGGAATATTTGCAGCATAAAGAAAGCAAGTTCTTGAGCGGAGCTGACTATTTGAATGTCCATAGAATAGGTATTTTGTTCCATTCAATTGAACTCCAGTTTTCAAGAGTCGAGTAATGTATTCTGCAGTTACTTTTGGAGGTGAGTTTTCGAATTTAAAGCCAGCAAATGAGATCAGAATAAACTTGTCGGGATTGTCGCCACTGAGAATTCGATTTGTGGATTGTTTCTCAGCTTTTAAAACAATTCGTTGACAGGTCACGGAAATTACTTTAATCCAAATTTTCTGGCTCGTGTCTTCGTTTCCGTTTTTTGGAAGCTTAGGCAGCTTGACACGTTGATAATTCCAAGAGCTGTCATCAGGGTTCACATTTCTTGTAAGAACAATAGCATTGTGCTCATTTTTCGGTGGATCCATTGTGCCTGTAATATTCATTAAAAATGTAAAAATTCGGCAAATATTTGAACGAAATGACAAAGGTATGAGGAATGAGATGTGTGTCAATATCAATATATCCGTCTGTACTCGTTCTTCTGTTAAAATTACGTCTGGCGTAATACCACCTTAAGAAAATTGACACTCACGGTCTAAACGAACGAGTCGGTTGCTGCTTTACTGCATCATTATCATATCATCCTCGGGGGGACACTGAATATTCAGTTAAACTTCTTTTCCAAGGCTCGACTGCTGCGGCGCGGCTGTAACAAACAAAGTATAAACAGATGGGAAAATTAAATGATACATGAGTACTGAAGTGGATCAGTTTTGATAAAAGTACCTACAAATAAATTTACCGCTAATCCTCCCGATGTGTTTAATCAACACACGTAGTCTTGAATATAGCTTTAGTACTTTTTTTAAAGCCTGAACCATCCAAACATTGTTCTGTTTCTGTTTGAAACAAAGAATTCAACAAAATTAGTTTTTGTATCAAATCGGCAAAGCAGTTAATGCTAATTTAATTTAAAGAAAATACTATATGAGGTGGCACGAAATACTACCCGCCTCTGCAATACATACATAGGTCACGCAATACTTTGAACTTACGATTTTTTAAAAAAAAATTGACGTTCAGGTGACCCCATTTGAGCCCTATGACTTTATCTGACAGATGTGGCCCCTGGTGATCCTTATTCACATTCCTAAGTTCAAATGACGTCAAATGGGTCAAATGGGCGGTCAACAGAGGTCAAAAGTATGATTGCACTTCCTAAGGTATCAATATGGATCAGCTAGGAGGAGAAACATTTCGTGCCACCCTGTACAAAGCTTACTTATCTATGTATTATCGGCGGCGTGTATAATATTTCGTAGTAATTCCCACATATCAATCGTGTTGCTTTTCGAAAAGAATCTTGGAAGCAGGTATGCCTGGGGATTCGATTGGATAACCTCTGAAGACTTCAGTATTCATGAAGATTAAGTCAGGTTTGGGTGAGACCGTAATTTAATTTGAATAATGCTCAGACGGTAAATAAATTAAAATTATCGTGCGTCTCGGGTTGCAGGGTCGGTGATATAGGCATGTAATTAAGCATTCATAGTAATAACATAATGCACTTCCACAGCCCATTCAGGTTGTGCTTAGGCCTACAAAGGCTTTTGATTACAAGTAAATGTAAATGTATTAAATCTAGTGTTCTATATGAATCAAAGTGCCTTCCAACTTATTATGTTGGGTGACATGACCTGTCATGTCTATTAATAAATTAGTAAAGTACCCATGCCTATGTCTAGTCTAACCATTCAAGAGTTATATAATGTAAACAGACGGACGAACGGAGATTCGCCATTCACATAAACTGCGTCGCGAGTCTCCTATCATAAATTTCTTGTGATTTATTTTAATTTTAAACTTTTAAGAGGTCTTCACTTAAGTCAGTAATTTTTATGCCTTTTAAGCATCGTTTTATTCTTCACTAAAATAAATATTTACACTCACCTTCGCTGGGCGGGCAGTCGTTTGACAAGATCCACTTTCCGTAATAAATTCCTATACCTAGCAAAAATCTGCAATCTGCCACTTTTCTATGTATGTATTCATAACTAAAGATAAGAGTGGCACAAGACTCACAAGCCACAATTATTAGCACCAGTTCCAGTTTCCAGTGGTGAGGTGACTGAGCGCTTATACGACTGAGCTGTTGGCTGTTCTTTTACTGCAGAAACTGCAGAATTAGCATTTTCATTTAACCTCGAATGAACATTATAATGATAAGATAAGCATAACGTGTGTGACTCATCCGCGAACAAACAGAAACACTAGCTCTAAAGCCCTGCAATATGCTATAGGTTAGGTACCCACCCATACCCGTCAATTTTATCTTTCATCCATATAAATTACATGCATTTTTGCCATAATATTCGGTACCAATGCTGAATCATTTACACTTAAGCATGCATTTATGCAACATCCACGGAAAATGAAACCTGTACTTTTAAAACTTGTAAATCTGATTCAACTCGAAGGTAAACTGACTATATATATTTTCAATGATATGATAAGCTTAGTGAAAACAAATAAATCACAAATATTTTAATAATTAAGCTTCGGCACGTCTACGGATTTACCTATTGCTAAGCGCTTCAACATTTTAATATTTATGAGGATGACGAGCTTTTTAATAAAATCAACCTGTTCTTGAAATTAAACAACATTCGTCTCAGGGTCATATTTACAAAATTTGTTTTACTTGAAACCTTGAGCTTCCCAGAACTTCGAAAATATTTATATGAACAATGAGCTTAACAACAACATTGACAATAAATATACATAGTAAGGCAACTTAAATTTTGAACTACAGATACAGGAACTTATCTTTTTTCATTTGTTTATAATCTTAAACAAAGCTTAATAAAACATCGCAATTTTATGCCATAAATTATTTAGCAAGATGTACTAAGTCTAAAACATGATTTTATAAAACCGACAATCACAGTCCCATTGCAGATTTTGAACATAATTTCCAAGTCGATTTTCAAACCCAGCTTTTGTTTTCTTTGCACTGTTTAGAGGATCAATTCCAGTGCAATCTACACACTGGTCTCTCGTGGATGGAATGCAAGAGTGATCTACAAACCGGATTTTTAAATCGGAAACTGGAACCTTAAGGTCACCCGTGAAGACCAACTCTGGATGTGTCCAATCTCCCTTGTTATTATAACTCGCTTTCCAGACGCCTTCAAATAAGTTTGGAATCAACTCAAGCTCGTAGAGGTTAGACGGAGCATTATTACTGTCTACCTTTTCCTGAAATGCAAATACCTTTTCAGGTGACACAGTTTCCGGTATTAGAATGGCCTGGGAGTACTCAAAGTTATACTTCCTTGTCCCAAATACAAAAGCACGAGGATCGTCCTTAATTCTGGTACTGCTAATCGGAAACTCGAAAATCACACCTCCATAGCGATTACCCTGCAAGTGTTTCTTAGGGGTACAAGGTATTTGATCAATCTCTGCCTCTGTGAGTTTAACCCCACACCATACTAGTGGACAGAATGCCCGACTCGTATCATTGTTTGCATTTATGGTTATTTCACTGCCTTGAAGGGTTTGAAGAATTCGGACAGCATTTTCGGTTGAAGTAGCATGGCGAATTAGGCGACCATTCTCAAGCGGAAAACTAAGCACGGTGTTAGGGTAGAAATTATCGGGCTCTGCAAATTCTAATGAACCGTACCACTCGCCTTGCTGTGAACGTGGCTCCGGAAACGAGACAAAGTTTGTAGTCACCTTCGGAACCGATTGTAACTGAACCGACGTTTTGTTCCATTCCTGAACTGCTTTTCCGAGTGCTTTTATGGTTAACGAGTTCTTCGAACCAGACTTATGCTGTAAAATCCATTTTTGAGCAAGTTGTGCGATTTCCGAGAATATTTTTGACTTTTCTTCACCATAATAACCATGGATAAGTTGGTTAGTAGAATAATCTAGTCCAGTTACAGCTTCCAGAAGTCTTCCCGATATTTCCTGAGAAAGGAGGTACTTGATCTGGGATCCCTTTTCATAGTTCTCAATTGCCTGCATGATTTCCAGGAGCTTAGTGATGGACTCTTTTGCACGAGCAAATGAACCCTTACTGCCGCTGGATTCGGAAACACGTTCTGCTGCTAATATGCAGTTTCCAGCGATTGCGTTCCAATTCATATTGGCGATCCTGAGTATAGGTCAGAAGGATTGAATAAAATTATTGCGGTAATATTTAAGTTTACGCTGGATTTGCGGGTACATACAGTGGAAAATTTTAAATGGAAAGTCCGTGACCGGTCCTGCGACTCGGTTAAAGTATACTATTGCTACTGCTACAATACGTGGTCGCATACGTTTTTAACCTAACCAAACCCAATGGGAATATCAATGCACCAAGGTTAAATTAAAAACACATGCGATCAAGGGATCACGTATTGTATCAGTGGGTACCAAATTTTTTAAGCCGTTATAAATTAAAGTTTTGAGTAACAGCAGGCTTGATGAAACTAAACCCAGACTAAAATAGTTGATTATATAGGGCCTTGGAGAGAGTACAATAATATCTCACTTTCACGCGCGGATTTGTTGACCCATGACGCATTTTTACAGGAAAAATGACCAAGGTACATTATAATCGCGTCGTTAGGTAATTTATTAGCGTATTGTACAAGATCGATTGATTACTTCCGTCCAAAATTCAAAGTACGAACCTGCCTGAAAAGTCCGTCAAATTTCCAATTCTGAAGCTTCTCGCTCGCGGTTTGCTGGAACGGTTACGGATGATGGCTGCTTTAGCGGCTACTGAATATTATTTTATTATGGTTATGAAACTTGTAAGAGATTGATTATTCTGGAACTCAACGATTTCGGGCAGCTCTGAATTTCCCCCTTCCTTCCTACTTCAACTCGTTTTCGGTTCTGTTTGCCGTTATTAATTTCTACCTGATGAAGATGAGGCTCTATGCCCGGAAAATAAGGGCTTCGGTTTTTTTACAACGCCAATACCAACTACCCTGAGAAAAGGAAACACAGATTCGGCCCGATGAGGGTTCGAACCGGAGGATCCGTTGAATTTTTCTATTCACCGAGCATTATTGTTTACGAGACACCTGGCCTGACCTGGTCCATAGTGACTAAACGAATTTCCTGTACAGCAGCCGTTCACGGGAAATGGGCTTATACATAAATTTCCTGGGTCTACCAGGTAGCTTATATAGCTTTTCATGGTTTTTATTTTTTTTTATTGTGCATCGCTTCCACGGATTCA